>JACJUY010004688.1:7305-33505 GCA_014220935.1 Platorchestia sp. MABIK
ATTTCCTATCAGTGTACCAAATTTCATTGCTCTAGGTTCAAAAATGAAAGAAAAGGTCCCCAAGGGGGATCCTTTACCCCCTCGGGGGGGGCGCTAGCTCTGGGATACGTTCCTGATATTTCTACAGACATTCGGGGACATATCTCAAACTCTTTTAAAATAAAGAAAAACAGAATCGTGAGAATCTCATTTTGAGCACAATATGGTGTTAAGCCCGCCAAAAAAGCTACCGTGCCGCGTGTTACAGGCATTTTGAAATTTCAATTCAGTCATATGTAGCGTCGCGACGTTATTCAAACAGGCTAACTCGACATGATGTCGAATTTCAAAGATATATGTTCTAAAGTGTAAAGTAATTTCTCTAAACGAAAAGCACGCAATATTAATGTCTTCAGTGTGGGTGCAATTCTTTGATGTAGGAAAAGTTCCAGAGTCGCACAACATAAATAGTGATTCTTCAGCAAGTTTCAGCTTGTGCTCGTCATTAATTTCAATTTTGAGCTCCCCCCCCCCCGGTCTATTTTATATTGATACTGGTTCCAGGATGTTTAGATTGGTCTACATCTGCTCACGATAATGTATTGGGAACATACTGCTTGTAGCAGTACGATCAGCAGTCGAGACGTGAAGATGTAAAGTGCATGGCCCCTCATGGTTAGTGCGGCCTGCCGCGCTCGCGTCAGCTGCAGTGCTTAATTAAGTGTCGCCAACTCACATAGTGAATGAACGTTAGCGAAATGCATGCTGCAAACTTTCCACCTCCAGCCCCCGCAATGATGTTCTTCTATCACACCTACTTACATCTTTTTCTCGTACGTTGATCTATGCTGAACTCTTCTTCTAAGGTTCAAGAAGCTACCTATAACGCTGCATGCTGGAGCTATAGCAGGTCGTTTTGGAAAATATGGCCATGTTTTGGCTGTGTAAGTGTGCGGTCGGAAATTCATTTTTTCCCTAACACCCACGCGGTCCCTACATCCTACTCCGTGTCCTCATTGACCTCTCTCTGTGTCATGTTTTTTTTTTGAAGTCCGGGGCTTGCCTGACCTGTTATTACTTTCTTCTATATGTTCCCTTAACATGAACTGCCCTATGTTTTGCTAGTCCGTGAACTGCGCTGGTATGCAGCTGTATTTTCTTGCTAGTACTAGCTGGAGTCTTTATGCTTTTTAATTGTTTTAAATTGGTCAGCAGCCAGCTGCGAACCCACCAACCTTGCATTACTAGTTATAAACCTACAATGGTCTACTTAGGGTGAATTTACTAAGGTCATATTCTGAATCTCCAACTACCGTGACCAGTGAATGACAACATGAGGCAATAAGAGTTTGTGTAACTTTGCCTACAGGAATGGGACAAGAACCCACGAACCTCAGAAGCTGCGGTGGATGATCTTTTAAACGAGACTCTAGAAGAGGAGATAGCCGCTCTGGCTAAGTTCGTGTTGGATGATCTGCAGAATGAGGTATGAGGCGCCATGCTGGCTCCCTAGGTGTTGTGGGATGAAAAGTATAACTTATGAAGTGTCACTTTGAGGAGCACTGGCTGATTGAATCAGTTTACGAGTAATCATTTCAAACGTTATTTCTCGGTAATTTAAATTCGACTTCTTGCTCTTGTTGACGGAGACAGGTGTGATTCGAAGGTAGAGAGCATCAAACACATGTCAAATAAACTGTCGACATTAATTCCTGAACGAATTACAGGGCCATCACTGCCACACTCTTCTATTCTCCTTAATCCTAGCTCCTTGTCGCCATTTAGGCAGACGCTGATCAGGAACTAGAAGGCATTGCAGACGAAGAGTTCCTGAATTCCGTGACCGAGAGCGAGGCGGTGCTGGTCGTATGGACTCTGTTGTATGACCTCGCCAGGGAGACCACACCTCAAGAACTCGCCCAAATGAAGGAAACTCACGGAAATTTGGCCATGGATGAAAAAAGCCGCAGGGCATTGGCTAACCATATCCTCGAGGTAATACATATTTACCCATGGAAATCCATTGGGGCACTCTTCTTAAATCACAGTTGTGAAGAAATGTATTCAGTGATGCATATTTTCGAAATAGGGATCGAAAAATCTAAATATAATGAGTCGTAGTATTTTAAACTTTTCATTTTTTGAGATAGAACACATGCTTGCGATTATAGTTCAGTTAATAAAGTTTCACGAATTTCTGTTGCTACGATTTTAACTACAGGACCATCTCAATTATCCTTGTTTTCTGTACTGATATATTCTGTATGAACAGTTACGCTCATCAGGTTGAGGATTTGTTACGAAAGAACAGAAAACAGATTCAACTCGCTTCTTCCTAATTCCTGAGGTGATAAATTCGTTAATTGTCAAAATACTAAAAAATTATCGAGTACTAAAATCCCCATCTGTTCTATCGTCACGCGCCATTTATTCTTTTTCAAACATGCGAAAATGCATACGGTACGGATTGAAGCCCTAAAGCTGTAAGCTACATTGGAGTACAATTTATTTCAGGGCCAAGACTGGTTTCAAGAGATGCAGGAGGAAGAGTCTCTGAAGAAGACGCCATGGCACGTGCTGGTGTACAACTACAGCATGAAGCTGCAAAGCGACTCCCTAACATACAACGTGGCGCTCAATATGCTGCAGGTGCGGATGTTGGGGGTGTCGTAGTCGGGCAGCACTTCAACAGTTTTCCTTTTTTGGTTTCAAATTGTCATTGTTAAGTCAAAAACCACAATAATTTCGCGAAAGAATTCTGATGGATGTATTTACAGAATTTACATAATACTCCCTCCGGTTGGAAATATTTGCTACGCAAGGAGAAAACTCTCCGCTTTTTAGTGTGTTTCTACGAATTCTGTTTTGAGTACAACAGACAATCCTGCACAGTGTGTTGAACACAAATTTTTAGATTTGATAAATAATCGGGTGAAAGTTAACGTAATTTTGTTTTTCCTTTTTCAAATGTTATTTAAAAGTTCTTAAATTACCTGTAGGATATGGCAAATCAATGTCACTATCATAAAAGGAGCCGTGTCCGTCCGTCCATCCGCCTGTGTGTCACTCCCACCAGCCGAAAGTGTGTGATGAGCGTATCTGTGATACAAGCTTCATCAACTCCACAATTATTTTCGGTACATTAACCCAACAGATTCAGAGTCGGAATGAACATCACGTGTATTGGTTGGTTAGAATAGGTTGTATAGAACATCAGCAGTTGAGACTGAGGAAAGTATAGGAAAGGTATAAGATAGCACAGACAATCGTGGGAAAACCATTTTAAAGCTCAGTTGGTCTGCCACTTTATCACGCTGTCAAGGAAGCTTAATGACTATTTTTGAAAGAAGTTTCACCATCCAGTGCACAAGATTAAGAGTATATCAATCGTGAGTTCTGTTGGGTTGGATATATTTGTTTTTGATCCACATCTGAAGAAGATTTTTTAGGAAATCATCGATTCCAGTCATTTATGACGGATCGCGTACACCAAAAAAGCCCTACACCTCGACCTTCTCGCAGAACCAGCAGCGTAACATCACCTCCTCCCACCGCCTTTAAAAAAACTGGGGTGTACTAGTGATACTAATAAAAAGTGCACATATAATCGATAGACAAAAGGCTTGACAGATTCTGAGAGAAGAGCAGCAGTATTGCAGACACTTTTTGAGAGATCTACAGCCCCTCGGCTATTTCAATTCAATCCTATCCCTTCAACATCAAAAAGCACCACATAACGTTGATAAATTAATTGAAGCAGTGACAGATATAGCTTTGATGAATTACAGAGATCAATATTGAACCACATTTTCCTTACTTTGCAGCAGTCAATGGAACAGATTTTTTTTGGTTGATGTTGGCAACAATTACAGGCTTCAACATCTGGCGAAAGTACAGCTAGAAAAAAGTTATTTTTCCAAATTTAATTCAGATCTCAGAAAAATTGAGGGATGAATTAATAAGTAAATATAGTGGTAAATATGTTTCTTCCGTTGATACGGAATCAATTTCATGTATTTAATTACAATGTTCCCAATTTACCCCAGTTTCCAATTTACCTCAGTGAAGAAATAAAATCACACCTACTCACAAAACTGCTCTTTGCACTCAATCCTCTCAACACTTATAAATGTATTGCGACTTGAGTCTTAGTTTTACCTCAGTGCATAGCCTCCTTGTAAAATCACTGTTCAATTTAATCCCTGAAGTAACTACTAACGCTACATCATCAACGAAAGGTAATTTACCCCGCCCACATCTTGATTGCCTTGTTCTATCTTCAAGATTCAAACTACAGCTAAACATTCATTTCTCAAACACATTTCACTTATACGTAAATTAATGTTAGTCATACCTTTGTATTAAGAATAGTGAAACAGAAGTGAATCTCTAATCTGATTTGCGATTTTAGATACAAGCCTTATTATTATTCATGTGAAAACTTCATAAAATCATGATACCATTGACTCACACCAAGTACGATTTAATGCCTCAATAATATCCGTATAGCGGAACTTCTATGCTATCGTGTTCTTCAAGATCAACGATTCCTATATCTATGGTTGTTCCTCTTGTTTTCTTCTTTTCATGCACTTGTGAAGCCACAAGTAACTTGATTTTCATGACGTCTACTCTCGGTTCGTCTCTCTAGTCTTAACAAGGAGTTAAGAACCAGCGACATTATTTCCATAAACATTCTTCAAATCTGTTTTGATTGTAATTATCTGTACCATCCTATTCCATTGGTCACGAACCCACAACCGACGTAGTTTTTGCATACCTTTTCCCCCTGCTAATACTCTGGTACAACACTGGAACAAAACATACAGAATGGTCTACGTAACCTTCATCTCGGTCATATGGACTGTCTTTACAACACCACATCGGGCAACCATCCCACTCAGCCTTTTCGCACACTTATTTATTTCCTCGGCGAACAATTTCTTTTAATAATAACTCATACATTTAACTCGCTTAGCACTTACTTTCGCTCGTAGCTCACACATCTATACATATATTTACCACTGCTGCCCATCTAGTTATTATCAACACTCATATTTAGAATCTTCTCGAGGCTCTCCGCTTTTCAATTGCATTTTTCTTCAATAACAAAACTATATTGTAATTTTCCTCTATTTTTCTCTCTCTGATTTTCCTTTTCATGCTTCCTAATATAAGCGTATTAAATTATCCTCATCCCGTATTAAATTATCCTCTCGATTTTGAAGCCCCATTCCTATCAAGTAATTTATATTTTGTACATTTTATATTATAAATATTTTAAGTATTTTACATTATGTACATTTTTAAAATTTATTTTTGCAGTTATATTTTATTCATTTTTTATTTGCTTCTCCTTCGTTTGATGTTTGTAAAGTTTTGTTCAATCTCTTACAATTGTGAAACGATATTTACAATGGTTTCTACTAACACTTTGAAATAGATTGTTGCTTAGTGAGAGTCCTAGTTAAAGTTTGTTCTAGTTCTCCCGATAATTATCGTACTGACATGTTCAAGACTCTAGTAATGATCATCGTTATTATTGTTCAGTACTCCATAGCTTACGTACCGTACAGCAAAGTATAACAGTATTTGTGTGATTGTTTTTAGGATTGAAGAGGATGGATACCGAGAAATTGGGCCAGGTTATTCATTAAAAATCTGGATGGTTTGTGTTTTGAGGCAATTAGATGATTTTAACACATAGAACAGGAAAATTTTTTGGAGCCTATCTTGGAATACTTAAACTCTTATTTGATTTTCAATCCAACTGTTGTTTTTTCTATAGCTAGAAATATGATATAAATAATTGAAGCACTGAGTTTGGAGGAAGTTTAGACTGAGAATTGAGCTACATAAGAATGGTATATTTTCTGTATATGATTATTTGAGAATATAATATTCTAGACTATTGTAATTCTAATAGTAATTGCACTAGAACGTATTCAGTAAAATTCTTAAAACTTTTATAGCCCTCATTATAGGTTATACTGGATACTGTATTTGCCACGGAAATAAATATACAGGATGTCTGAAAACTAACTGTTCAAACAAATTTGTGCTTGGCAAGCTCAACATAATTAAAAGCACTCAATAAAAGAACGTACTAGTTTTTTTTCCATTGCAAATTTAAATTCATGTGCATTCGAGCCTTTCATTGCTTATCATCACTAAGAATTATATTAAAGGAATCATTTACTGCAGATTAAATAGAAAACTTCTCGTATATCGTATTCCATGTGAGTGAATCTATAACGATGTTTTTTTTCATTAAACTATCCTACTGGACAACTGCTCTTCGCAGTTTGAACCCATTTTATAACGCCTTTACGTAGACGATGAATTTCTATTATTTAGATCGAAATCCATCTTAATTTTTATTTTTAATGTTCTCGAAGCGCAAATTAAAAATAAAAAACCGTTGCATTTGAAGTCGAGAAAAACAGCAATTTAAAATTTTTAGATGCCAACATCCCAAAGAACAATTTTTGAACACAGGAATTTTCCGAAAACCTGCTTTTAATGAACTTCTCAGATTAAATCGTGCACTTTTAGTGCAGTATAAAATTAATATGGGAAGTAATGAACCACAACATATGCAATTTGTTCCAACTGTTTTTGCTATTCGGTGAGATATCCTAGAGGTAATTTTATGTTGTAATGGTTACTCTAATAATTTCGTATGATATATCCCGAAAACAAAACTATTAGCTTATATCAAACCTGTCCTGTTGCATCTCCTGCTCCAGATAATTTTTTTTTGTCTTCCATACGTTAGTTAGAAGCTTACTAATGTTATTAAAGTACGATTACCACAAACTGTTAAGGAATACTACCCTCAATTTCACGTACAACTTGTTTTCGAACTATTTTGATGCAGGACGTTTGAATATAGTGAAGGATACCCAATAACGTAGTTCATTGGTATGGTGAGTCAGTTTGAACAACTTATGGTAGAGAGACGAGTCGTCATCTCTACACTCGCATTGCTGATCATCTGGGTGTTTCTTCTACACCAATGAACCCGTTGCAAATCCACGCCGAAACTAGCCTGAGAGAGCATGCTGATAGTTCTGATCACCTTGTGTAGTAGACCGGTCATAAGATGTTAGCCTGTTGCTGCTCTGATGAGTTGAAATTATCTGAAAGTAGTTTAATTAATCTTTAAAAGTTGAGTCTTAACACCTCCGCTGCGTCTGTATGCTGTATGGGTTATAAAAAAGGTATACTCAACTTGAAATGTTAATAACTTTACAGTAAGTGCAGATTATTTTTATTTTTTTTGTGTTAGGTTGTTATAAATAAGGGTTGGGTGACGTCACGTTGGGTTAGGCATAATTTATTATAGGGACTATAAAAGTTTTAAGAATTTCACTGAATAGGTTCTAGTACACTTCTAATTAGAAATACAATAATCTAGATCCAGGATATTATTTTACCAAATAATCATTACCAAATAATCATGTAACATGTTGAGTTAGGTCGGGCAAAAAAGTTTTCACTAAAAATGTTACTTCACATTAAAATTAATTGTATCAGTAGTGAGATAAATAATAGTTGTAAAAATATGGGCTGCACGAGACATTTTAATGAGCTCATAAATGGTACATAAGTTAAAGGGTCATTGTAATATTGTTCTGAAAAACGAGTTTTAACGAGTTGTAATGAGAGCTTCTTTCAAGAAATCTCTGTTCTAATTTATTTTTAAACTCTTTGTACCCCGTAAACGTTGTTGATGAAAATGCGTTACTCCTTTCTTAGTTACATATAATGATGGGCTTAGTGACTTGAAAATTTACATTTACAGGTAAATCTTTAGACGACTTGGACCTTATTTATACTAAACCTAAAGCTTTGTAGTCAGGATACGTATCTCAGAGTGTAATGCAAGTTATCAATATTTAAAGTTGGGTTTACTTTTTATGCTCCATACTGTATTGAATATTCTAGTTTGGTCACTGATTCTCTCGGGAAATTTTTTTATCCCTGGGGAATCTGTTTTTCCAAAGGGTATGCTCTTTCAGTTTCAAATTTTGTTGTTCCTACATATTACCTCCTGCTGTATATGCATTCTAGTCAAATTCTACCACCTTATAATCAGTAAAGGTTCCTTGATTCACTTGGAATTAAGATGGTTTAAGAAAGCTATCTTGGAAGCTTTTAGAGACGTTTAATAAATAAGACGAAGCTACTATATTTTTCTATTCGCTTATTGCATGTTTTTCAACTGTACCAACTTATTTAGTTAGGAAACATAATATTTTCCTTACATATGAGGTCGAATTCCAAAGATCCTCTTTTAAATTAAATTTTTTAGAAATTATTCGTAGTTGGAACAATTAGATGTAAATTTATTTCTGTGAGCACAGTTGCTTTCTCATGATAGTATAGGAGAACAGGAATGAATTGCTAGTTAAATGTCTTCATTGATAAATTACGCGTATGTGTGTAAAGATTGCCAAAATATTCAAACAGTTTAATTATTACGGAAGGGATCATTACATCCATTTTTTCAACTTGACTTTCAAATTCAAGTACATGTTTTTTCGAATGGGTTTGAGTTATTTTTTTCGTACAGCTTAGTTTCAACCATATTTTGAATTTTTTTCCAATATCCAGTTTTCCTCAGAAATACTTGAGCCTGAAGTACATTCTAGGAAGAGCATGGAATCTTAAGTATCTGGAATTTCTTTGTTCGCGCTCATCTTTTGCTATTGGTGACCTGTACGATCAAATTAACTCAATTTGTTTCCTACGAGTACATCTACAGTATACTCGTGTGAGGATCACAACCAAAATTTTTGTAAAAATTCATTTGGTCGGGAATAATGCAAATTTGCTGTCAAATAGGACACACATATTTATGTATAATTTCCGTCGTTATCATAGTTTCAAATTCGTTGCTGCGGTGGCATTGAGTTTTTAGTTTGAGTTTAATTTTTAAACACTTGAACCCATAGAAGTTCTGTGTGATCAATGAGCAAGTATAAAGTGACGTAAAAGTTTACCACCCTTGAAACAACATAAAGAGCCTAGTTCGCCTCTGCGTGTGTATTAAGTGCAAACACATTAAATGTAACATGAACACATGATGCATTCGTAGTCTCACAGCATATTTATTTATTACATACACTGCTGCTAATTGAAGCTCTTGTTGCATAGAGCAAGCCATTTGAGCTCGACTTTAGTGAGGAAAACATTCCACAAGGTACTTTATCATTTGGCTGAGCATTCCAAGTTCAGATGTGAACTAGGTATGTAAAAAGCGTGGCCACAAATCCATCATCATTTGTATGCTACAGAAAGTTAATTCTATCTTTAAATTTATGGTTGAGACACAAATTACGATGGCGAGAGTATTATATAATTATTTATGCTTCTACTGTTTAGTTGTACGAACTTCATATTCAATCAATATTTAATCAGTCCAGTATTTTAGTATATCGTATAGACTGACTATGTTGACGTAAGTTTTACGAAATGGAGACTACGTAAAAAACATTTATTCAGTCACAAGACGTTATCATTATAAAACCTTCAGATGCGTATGTAATTTGCTGACGTGAACCCATGACTCAACTTGGTGCCGTTGCAGGAGACGGTGGCGACGGGGGCGGCGCTGGCGGAGCTAGCGTCCTCAGGGCTGCTGACGGCAGCTGAGGACGATCTTGCCGCACTCGACGAGCTCGAGCGGAGCGTCAACCCGCCCAGACGAGGGTAGCCGCACGACACAGTGTGGCCTAGTATTCCTTTGAAGAAACGGCTAAGAATTAGATACTAGTTAAACTTAACGACTTAGAATTTTCAAACATGGAAAATGGTATTGACAGGACATATGCGTTTTGCCGATAGATTTGTTAGCTATCGTGGTAGAAATAGCTTGAAATGTTTAGTACGTTGGATTATAAGAAATTGCAGAATTTTTTTCACAATGGTTCCCAATCTTTGTTAAAACAAAAAAACATCATTTTATTTGGTATTTCAAAGATTGCGTCTCGGGTTTAAGTGCCATCGATTATACATCGCCCATGAAATGAACTTTTCTCCCCTACCATTCCTATCCCTACTCACCTAAACAAAACTACACCATGTATTCATCATATGGCGATTTTGTATTTTTCCAAGAGTGCTTGAGGCTGTCTGTCATTGAAAGATAACTTAGTATAGCAAGCGCAAGATTTGCGTGGCCGTCTCTAAAAAAATGTACACTTTACTCATCACTTTAGTATATCTGACAGTTTTATTCCATCTTACCTTCATAAAATTCTTCTTCATTTTGACACCGCATCGTAATCATGGAACTCAAACTATAACGCAAATCTTTCATCTTACTTTTTGGAACTTGAGGCGAATGACATAAAGCATGCGACCGGTTGTTTACTTGAGCGCTTCATCGCTATTCTTGGATTCAAACAAACCTGGAAAACGTGTAAATGGTCTCTGAGCAATATCATTGTTTGATTTACGAGATCATTGCTGTCTATTCAGTACCTGTATCAAAATTACTCTCGCAGCAAATGACGACATGCATTTTGAACATCTGTTAGTTATTCTACGTGCAGTTCGTTTCCATTGGGGTCACCAGCGCCCTGCCAGGATAGTCCCCTCAGATGAGACTAGGGCATAATACAAAAGCAATCATAAATTTACTGAACGAGTTCTTAGGGTGTATATTTTATTAAAGAAGAAGCACATGACACGATCGTTTTCGGTGACTTTATTATTTTTCACCTGTTTGAATTTAATGCGGTTGTAAGCGTTTAATCTCATAGGAAAAATCAGGAGCTAATCGTTTTTATCGTAATGATTGCTAGCAGATCTCTTGTATAGGATGGCAGGCGAGCTTAATCTGCAACCTTAGAACACACTGTCGTCTCAGATGGCAGTGAATCTCTTCTTGATTTTGCCGCAGAATAGTTTATCACATTGAGCGTTACCATTAAAAATTTAAAACCGGAGTAAAACACATTTTACTTTTCGAACGTGCATACATTGGAAAAAATGCAGACTCTGAGAGGAATGCATCCGCATTTGATTGGCGATTACGAAGCCTGACAGCTGCGAATGAGAATACTCTCAGTCTCTCACCAGCTTCCGGTTACCAGATGTTGAGTATAGAGGATTAGCGTGATAGCGTTCGGAACGTGAAGTCAGAAGCCAGAGTCATAAAAAACAGAAACGTGTTCGAATATATATTTTATGGTTGGATCTCAGTTATAGATGTTCTAGTGCATAGGATGAGACTCGCTCCAAGAAGTCCGATCACATTGCACATTTGGGGGAACTTTGAAATCTTCTCTGAACATCTTTTCCATTCGTAGAAAATTCTTAGCTGAGAGAATATCTATATGGGTCTACTTTCATATTAATAACGACAATTAAAGATTAGTGTACGGAAAATGTTCTTTAGCATGATATTTACAGCAGCCAATACAAGGAATCCTGAATTTTCGAAGCTCGAACAAGAACATTGAAAAAACTTCAAGTTTCAGCAGCTGAAATCATCTAAAATTTTATTGCACTCTGTGCTTAAATTCACTTAGAGTTTGAATTGTTTGCAATCACAGGACTAAAAACGAAAAATTAGTTCTTTGATGTTTAAAAAAAATCAGTGTGAAAGAAATGTTGTTTCCTTTTATTAACTATTAGTTCTTGGAAAATAATGACATGAATTTTCCTGTTTAATTCTAACGCAGTAAAATTAATATCTACTTCCATTTTAATTATTTTCCTCAATATTTGTGCTACATGTGAAATGAAAGTTATGAATAATCGTCCTATCCTGCACCATACGGCAAATTCAGGTAGTTTAGTATAAGTATCTTTATAGTAGATTTCTTGTAACTCAAATTTTTACCCCCTATCAATGGCTGTGGATGAGTATTATTGTTGCCATAATAATTAATAGTATGGTTACCGTAGCTGAGTGGGTAAGAGCGCTTGCATTCCACGGGCAATGGCCCTCTGTCAGGTCCTCTGCATAGCAAGCTCGTTGTTTCTTCACGTTGGGAAGAGGAAAACCTTGCTATTATTTCCCACTGGACCCAGGTGAATGAAATAGGTTTCAGCTCAACCTGGAGTAACCGTCATTGCGTCTTGGCATTAGTGATAAGGCTTTTGAAAACCCATGGGCGAATGGACATGCAAGGCCTTCACTGAAATAGTTAACATTCTTAATAAAATGCCATTTTAGTCAGATGCACTCAAAGTGCCAAACAGCTGAGGAAATACCTAATGGTAGAGATATAAGACGCTCTGGTGAGCAAATTGTAATAATAACCTCTTTCTCCTGGTTACACACGGTTATACACATCAGTGTGTATATGAAGGCGTCAACCTCTGATTTGTTTTAACTTTGTGTGTGAGTGGTATGATCATGACGAATTTCTAATCGAGTCATTTTGCTCACTTTTGTTTACTCATTGCTCAGACAAATATGACATCAAGGAAGAGTCAAAGTTGTCCGACATAAAACATTCAGAGTACAGACGGTGACTTGACAGAGACCTACTCAGGCATATAGTTAAAAATATGGAAATGCCCATTTTTTCAATCAGATTCATTTGAGAAAATTTATGTTTGAAATTTTATTTATGTTTGATATTGCACGTGGTATTGTTAACAGTGAGTGATTTCGCCGTCTTCCAGTCCCAGTTACCAGGAGTCTCTTCGAATTAGGACTGAAAAACATCCAGCGGTATTTGGTTGTGACGAGGAAACTTAATTACCGAGTCTTCTTAAGATGATTCAGTTATTTTTAATAGCTTTTTCTGAGTTAGAAAATTGGAAGGAGCCAAAGTATAATTGCATGTAAAATAGATGCACTGGCAATATCTTGAGCCAAAACGTATGTATTTATCTTGAGGCCAAAACTGCTACTCAGCTTAAGCTGTTAATCTTATAATTCAAAGCTACAGCTGTACTAGTGTATAATGCAAGGCGGGGCTACGATCTCATACGAAGAACTGTTCAACATAGTGAATCATTTTAGCTCGCAGAATGGAAAGGTTATTGACTCCAAAAATTTTTTTTAACGTGGTAGCTCAGCGTAGTAAGAGACTGGTAGATTCGTGCTTTGGTTAGTTTAATTTGAAATTAACCAGCGAAAGCCTTAGCATCCACACGGAATATACTTTACCCACGAAGCTAACCTGTTGACATGTAGAATAACTGTTTGTGTCGCTTTGCGTTCTACTTGATGAAATATTATTGTTTTCATGAAATTTACGTTTAAACTGACTTAGGGCACCGTGTGTAGTTGTTCATAAGACTCCCTGGAGAACAAACGCAGGCAACGGGGAAACATATGCTTGCGATACGAAAAGACTTTTTTCAGTATTAAAAACAAATATCTGTGACACTTTTCACGCAATTGATGCCACTTTATCCTCAGAAATTTCGATATTAAATTTTCCATCAGATCCATATGCCGGACTCTGAATTCGCAGTCAAAATTATAAATCTCCAGGTTTTAAGCTTGGACTTAGGTGGTACTTAGAACACGCACTCAGAGTAAATATTCAAATTTTTGATCAAGATTGAAAGCGTTATTTCAGAGTTAGTCAAATAATTCATTAGGGAGAATATTTTCAGTTGACGTTCAAATGCGTGTCGTTTCGTATTATGATTTCTTCATTTCAGTGTCAGGATAACTTTTACATGCATTTCAACAATATAAAACAAAACTAAAACAAAACTTAAAACAAAACTTTGCCGTTTGTACACAGAGTAGCAAAAAATGATCACTTGATTCGGATGTTCATTAGTTAGCAGCTGAACAGCCTCCAACTGAAATTACAGCTTTCATTCTACTTCGCATTGAAGCTACAATATTATGGTTCCTCCACGGCTCTATTTTTAGGCATAATATTATTGAAGTTACATGTCCCTCAAAACAGTCAATGTTGAAGTAAGAGGCGATGAGTCACGCAGGTTACTCTGAAGTTCATCCTATAATTCTTAAATGGGGTTCAAATCAAGAGATTGTGGTAACCAGTACACGAGCTCAAATGTTCCCTCACTCGTAATTAACCAATCTTGAACATTACTAGTCCTTTAGATGCGAGCATTGCGGTTTTAAAAAATCCCATTGACCTCTGGAAAATTGAACTCAACGGAAGTATGAATGGGGTCAGAAAGTACTTAAACATAGTTGTGCGAATTATTTTTTCATTGCAAGGTGTCACAGATCGCTTTCATCGTTGCGAAAAACAGCTCTAAAACATTACATTTGTTTCAGATGACTGAACAGTTGGGACGACACAAGATGGACCCATAGCTTCATGTGGCTGTGGCCATTCTCTAACATACCCATTTGTCTGAAAGAGAGTGAACCTGGAGTCACTGGACTACATTACATGTTTCCAATCTTCAACAGTCCAATCTCTGCTTCCTCGAGCAAATAAAAGAGGATTTTTTAAATTTTCTGCTGTTACCAATTATTTCCTGGGGGATTGGAACTTTCAGTAAGTTCATATTCAAGTCTCGACGCACAGTCTTGAGAATTTTTTTTTGGACTTTCACAAACTCGTTAGTTAACATTTCCGTCGATGAACTTTGATTTTTATTCACCGATCTTTCCAACAGGTGTCCGCCTCTGTTATCCTGAATGTTAGGCTTCCCACAATTTTCACGGGATGATCCGAGTTTGTTGTCTTGTTTCCAGAGCGCTATTGTTCTCTGTCTCGTTCTGATATTTACACCAGTTATTGTACAGATGCCCCGTGGCGATTTTTCATTTCTATGAGTAAGTAAAAGTTAAGAGTTCTATTTGGGCTCAAAGCAGGTCTTTATTACATACTAAATAAACACTTCTAAAATGTTGATATGCACAAAATTACTTGAACAAATGAACTCTAAAACGAAGTTTTGCAAACTTACTGAGTACGTAAAAGTGCAGCAGCAACTTTTCTTGGTTACGTAGAATATGTAGTGTTCAGGTGTCCAGTTTACAGAGTGGGTGTGTGTAGGGACGGACAAAACAACCAAGCATGCAAGCGATAAACTGCGAATACTGTTTCCACTCTGAGTGTAGATTGATTCTTTGAAAGCATGTTGCAAACTGTCTTTTGTTGCATTTTCAACCGAACGAGACAATTTTAATGAAGTTGAGCTAGTTTCATTGCTTCAGAAAATAAAGAGAATAAAAAACCACCAATATCTAGGTTGCATTTTATACTACGCTCGTACCTTTTGGTAACGGCATCATTGAATAACATCATTCTCGATTCCTCACATGAAGGGAAGTTTTGTTAAGTTGGTGTTTCACAGAGAAGAAATAGGGATGCGGTTGACAGGTTCCTCACCCACTTGAAGGAGCAGCATCAAAACGAGATGCAAGAGCGATTCCTGTTGAAAAACTGTCAGTAGCAACCGTGTTTGTACGACCCTGCAACTATTCTGCTCTATCTTATAGCAAAGATATGAGGGTTTTACTGCTGAAGTCATGACATGATATTGCGGGAATACCAAATGCTCACTTTGAAAGCCATACTCGTGACAAATTTGTGACGTTAAACATCTATACTTAATCTTTCGCGTATTTTGGATTTAAGGTGGCCATGCGGTTCTCATCTTACCATGCGGTTCTCTAACCATAATCAGCTTTGGTAATCTTCCCTTCATGGTTAAAGGCCTTTCTTTAAAAAAGAAATCCTACTCCCACTCCCAGGCTCTTTCACCGCAAATTAATTCGAAACATTTCTGTTGAATAAAACAGTGTTTTTCATGTTGAATTCGACTGAAATTTCAGTCGAATTGAACCTTGTATAGTTTCAAAAATAAGGGAGGTATTTTCTCTCAAAATTTTCAAGCCAATGAATATTATTAATATAACAAGGTGAGCCAGGTGTGCACCAGGAAATAACACGTCATCTCTCAAATAAATTCTCTTCAAATTATTCCTAGCGAGTTAGTATTCCGTTAGACTTTACCGGAGCGGCAGGAACCCAAAAGCCCCAGTAGCCGGAGGGCGTTTAGAAGGCACTCTCACTCTCCACCATGTGCTTTTGACTGCCAATTTCTTTGAGGGCTGCTCTCTTATTTGCCAACTTCTTACCTCGTGTTTGCTTTACTAAAGCCACGATCTCATCTCAATTTTTGGGTCGAGCAATCGTGCAAAAGTTGAGCGATGCAATTAGCGTTTATGCAGCGATGTGGGGCCGATGGAGGGCGTTTTTTGTTCTGACCAAAACAGAAGTTGGACGTCGAGCTCAAGCCATCATTCCCATGCATGGCCTCTGAGCTACCTAGTCGTCCTCCAGAGCCTCTTGCAGGCCAATCTCGATCTTATTTCATCCTTCCAAAAGCTGCCTGCTTTCTACGTTCTTGCAGAGCGGCTTACACCTAAAGAGCACCATTTCTGCCCGGTTAATGGTTTCGCCCAGGCCTGCGCCGAGAAAACCCTGCAAAAAGACAAGTAATGCAAACTTCAAGAGCAAACAACGAGAGCTCAAGTTGAGCTAAATTGCTCGAGTGACTGGAGCTTTGTTTGTAGACCTACAGAACAAAAAGCCGGGATCATCCCAAGCACACATGTGTATCAATTTCGGGCCACGAGGCCTCGGATCGGCTACAGGACTCTCGAACTGACGACCATATTGAGCGCTTCTCGGAATTAATTCGACTGCGCTAATTGAATCAATTGATTCGGACACTTTCAGAGCGATGGGCACAACATAGAGACCAGAAGTGGGCTCATTGAGTCCAGCGTCCTCGAAAGACTCTGCTTCGATCCAATTTGGTGCGCGTATTCTGACTTCAGGCACACAAATTCCAATCATGGACATGTTTAATCGTCGATAAAAAAACGAGGGAAGCTCACTCACTCAATTGTTTTTAGCATTAATTTTAATGCATTAAAGCAATTAAACGTGTGATAATTATTTAGCATTATTTTTAAAGGCAAAAACACGTAATAATTTGCAATCAAATTTTACTCAAAATTGTAATTCCAGGGGATTGAAAAAAACAACATTCAAAGAACACTAGTGACAAGAACGTCTGTTTATCAGCTTGATGGCTAGAAGTCGACGGCAAGCCCCTCAGAAGGATAAAATTATTAATTTTATCTATGGGAGTTAGCGCTCACAGGAGGAAAATGTGAAGTCCCAAGCTGAGAGTTAGATAGGCTTTCTTTTTGTTCAAACAAAGGTTTTTTGGTTTGTTAAGGATCATCTTTTTTCGATTCACTGCTGTCCTGTTTTTCAGCACCTGCTACTTTCTTCTTCAACTTTTATCTTGTTTCCTAACATTCTTTCTAAACTTACTGCTTCCATGGACACAGGATCCTGAGCGGGAACACACCTTGTGCAAAGATTCAGCGTTCCTTTAACTCCATACTAAATGGTGTCATCATCCTTCCTCTCTGGGAAGGTCTATTTTTGTGGTAAGAGACGCTAAAACTAACTCATAATCAATCAATCAGTCGACTGCAAGTCTTTTGTCCTAAAAATATACTACCAATTTCAGGTACAGAAACATCTGTGAACTATTGTATAGATTGAAGAATTATTCAAATGACTAATCGTAGATTACATGAAAGCTGATATATCTTTGTCATGTGCAAATTTATAGTCTGTAACTTTATTGTCCAATCAATTACTTAATTTTTAATGAACCTGTCTGCAATCTTAGCCACTTTTCAACATTTTTGGAACATAAAACTGAAGCGGTGCCTAGATGGGGACGAAATTACGAATACCTCCCGAGATTAACCTAAAAAATAACATTTGTTTGACAATTTACAGCTTCGGCTGCACTTCCCGAACTTTCTTCTATAAGGCTTCTGAACAATTTTTTTGTATCTTGTTAGTTTTTGGGCAGCAGAGAACCAAAAGTAATTCGAATGCTATATCTAGCCCGTTCCCTCAAATACTTTATGTCGACGCCAGCACCCACACTGCTACCCACAACACTCGTGTATTCGTGGCTAATTTCCTACATGTTGGTTTTATTGCACTCACATCAAATGCAATCGCCAATAGGTTCAGTTCGTTAACATTTACTCCAGTCATCGCCTGAAAGGCAATATTTGGGTATACTTACAGCGTATTTTATATTAAAAATAGTTGAGGATTCGTGATATCTTCGAAAAATAATGACGTCAAACTGAGTACAGTTTGGTTATTAACGACCATTCCCGACAAATAATGACATGATCAGAGATTCATCTACTAAAGGTTGAAACTGAATAGAATTCATTCCCTAACTGACGAACTAACTTTCCAGTAGAATCTTTTTTATGACTTTTAATGTGCAGTGCGTCCTGAATTTACGTCAGAGTCTAATTTTATTATTTTTCAGCATTTGAAATTAGTGAATTTAGAATAACTTAGATCAGTAAAAACAAATTACTACGAAAATGGATACCCCTAACAGTACAGAGGTGCTTACGTCTGCTTCAGTTAATTTGAAATTGTGTGACTTTTTTCACGTGTAAATTGTGGATTTAGATAAGTGTTTGTGATACGGTAATTCTTTGAAGAAGTTTATTGAATTTTTTTTTAATCGTTAGTGTGATTAAATTTTACGTCAAATCAAGTTTTTTTTTATCCTGATTCTTAATGGTTACTTCTAGCTGCATTGGCAATTACTTTTTTTGAGCTACTTCCGCATACTATGATCTTGTGTATTTTCATGTACAATATCATGTTTTATCAATTGATTTTTTAACTCCTGTTACTAAGGCTGGCAAAAACCCTTTTCGGGTTCACATTTTTCAGACTGAAAAGGCCAGGTGCCATTCTTGCGAGGGTGTTTAAGTTTTAGGTGATTCGAAAAAAATAACTGGTCTATATTGGCACAGTCGGTATTAAAAAATTTGTATATTCCGTGGCATGAAAAAAATTTCACTGACAAATATCAAGCATCGCTGTGATGCCTATCAATTATTTATTTGCGTTAAGGGTATACATGTTGAATAAATGTAGAATTTATCCTCTGAAATATCACAACTTTTGTAATAATGAGGGGGAAAAAGGGACAGAAACGGCTTCGATGCCATCAGTTTCTAGATTTCACTGCTCAGGTTTCGCTCTACATAGAGTCATGGACGATACCTTTTGTATACTACCTTGAAATATTGAATGAATACATAATGATTTTCAATTATCATGCATTAAACTTTTTAACTTTAGGCCTTTCATATTTTTATTTACAAATGTATTCGTTTTTGTTCTACGTATTTTACTAGAATCGTGACAATGTAAATATTGACAAAAACGGAGTGGTTTTCATGGTATGTAACGACACATTTGTAGTCATGGGCAACAAACCTTTTCAAAAAACTTGCATCAAGGTAAGATAGGAACGACTCGCAAATTTTCAGAAAATGGGTCGTATGAGAACATCTGAGGTTGTAAATTCGTCAGACATTGTGGAATAAAAATGATTGAGTAGAGCACCTCATTCGGAGATGCGTTCGGATTTCTTACACCAATTGCGTCCAACTCTTTGGAGTGAAACTTTCTTCAACTACTTTCTTCTGAAATGTTTTCAAAACGAAATCATCCCTTTTAAAAAGTACAAATTCAACTTTTTCTTCGCGTACAGTAAATCTTCAAAGAATGTTTGGCACGGTTTCCCTGCCTGTCCTGGGTTGACCTAAGTCTTAAGATTGTCTATTTTAGATCTCTATTTCCTACTTCTCAATCAGTTGTCGAGGTTAATTTTTTCTCTCGATTCAAGTTTAAACTGACTTAGGGCACCGTGTGAAGTTGTTCATAAGACTCACTGGAGAACAAACGCAGGCAACGGGGAAATAGATGCTTGCGAAACAAAAAGACTTTTTCAGTATTAATAACAAATATCTGTGACACTTTTCATGCATTTGATGTCCCTTTATCCTCAGAAATTTTGAAAATAAAACTCTTCATCAGATCCATTTGTTGGGCGCTGAATTCCGAGTCAAAATTAAATAACTCCAGGTTTTAAAGCTTGGATCTCGGTACATTACATAGATCACGAGTAAAAACTCAGATTATATAAGGCCTCAAATTGCTTCTACAGGTCTCTCAGTATTAATCAATCAATTAACGCAATTGCTGTCACCACCCGCATTGTAGGAAACATATTGTTTCAGTAAATACGTGAAGGTATTTTAATTTATACTTCAGTAGCATTACTTTATCAGGTCATGCTTTCAGAAAGCGATTTTGAATACTGTTGAACGGACACTTCCATTTTCTCGTCATTAACAGATAATTAAGACACACAGAAATAGATAAAGAGATTTATTACCAGGAAAAACTGCTAACACACGCTATCGCAGAAGAACTACAAAGGAGAACACATTGTTGTCTCTAAATGCATGCGGAACACTCTACTTAATTAAGTGAGCAATACACTGAATATCTGTCACAGGTACTGAGGATCAACAGTGATGCGGGAGATCCAGGGCAATCTCCATGTTGTTGACACAATGGAAGTTGGATTCAAAATGGCCCTGGAACTGAAAATCCACAAACACGAGTCAACTCGTGGTTGCAGTGTTATTTCAAATGATTCTCCAATGATGGAAGTGAATGCGTAATAGCTTGAAGATATAGTATAACGATTGGTCAGTTTATAAGAGGTGAGTGACGAAAATTATAATTGGTTTTTCGAAAATTGTTCGACATTTTCTAAGAATTAAGTTAAGCAATTAAATTCAACAATTAAATTTTGAATAAATAAATTTTAAATAAATAAATGAATCAAATAAATCAAATTGCATTTAAAATGAAAATCCTAAAATCAAAGTTGGAAAGCATTACCTTGAATTTCTCTCATTTCGAATTTAATTTGAACCCTTTATTCCCTAAATGAGGTGACCTCGGGCTGGGCAGCGGCTTGACCTGGAGATTCTTTCCGTTCCCCGTAGAGCTTATTCCGCACGAGCTGCATGGCGCTACTGGCTTGTGGTTGTGCTCCGAACCAGCTTCGGCGACGTCGGGTGACGTAACTTTCACCATGGTGTGGTCTGACCAATGTGTCAACTCTATTCTTCAATCGTTCAGTTGACTGTTGACTACGTCTTGATCAAAGTTACCGTGTTACGTGGCGCAGTTTCTTCTGGCAATCTTTACTTCCTAGGTTTCATTCTTTCTACATTTTGAGTTCCAGTAATTAGCATTTCTTTCCATTTTTGTTGTGTTGTGTTCTACGCACCAATTTTCATCTCAGCGTACTCCATCGCTCAAAGAAAATCAAATTAAGTCGAGTGAATTCGAATTCAAATCACATCAAATCTAATCAAATGAATTCGGATTTACTCGCATCAAATCTAATTTATAAGTGCCTGGCTCTACTAAAAGTGAAGGTTGACCGTGACCTTCTCATCAGAGTTCAGCACTGATCAAAGTCTTATCTAATTTCCATCGAATGAACCTCGAACTATTCTTTCCTTTTCTTTTCTAAGATGGAGTGCGCTTCCTCTTGCTACATTTCCCTCAAATTACCTTTTTCTTATGCCTGAACGTATTCCACTGAAGACTACCATTCTTTAGGTGAGTTAGTCGCCTAATTCTTAAAAAAATCTAAGTGTTACTCGTTCAAATATCGCATATCAAATATTGAATTCTCGGGGCCCCTTCTCGCGCTCTAAAACTGTCCTTCTGATCGCGGGCAGTTTCAACGTCCTGAGCCTACTGTTCAGTTCTCTCGCTTCGGGTCATCTAAATCTTGAAAAGCCCGCAGATTCTTGTAGGTGGGTTAGTTGTAATGTTCATTGAACTGTTGCCATAAGTTTCGTCGCACATTCTCGTCCCTTTTTTTCCTGTTCTCTAACTGTGCCCTTACTCGTGCAGTATTAACGTCGCGACGGTTTCTGTCCCGATTCTATCTCTTCGTTTTGAGGCCTCTACTTTGGAAAGCCACCAGTTTCCCGTCGGTGGGTTAAAATTCGGAATACTCGAAATTTATTTGAACATTCTTAGTTCCTTATCTTTGTTGTTTCATGGTTTCAGCGTTTATTTTTTGTTCTGCTGCATTGGTAGCCGACTGGTGTGGTTCTGTACTATGACCCTTTCTACCGCGTTGGGTTCTTGTGAAGACGTTCGTTGTAGCGACGGCTACTTCGAAGCGTACGCTGCTTACGTTGATCTTGCTGGCAGCAGGAGCTGGGCTCGATGTCGTGCACCCTGGAATAACTCGGGAACGGAAGATCTCTCGTCAACCTCCACATTAATTTTAGTTGAACAGTTATGACTGTACACTGTTTTCTGGGTTCCTTGCAGACTTCGGTCTGTTTCAAATGCAACTTTCACTTTAGTTAAAAGGAACCTAGTCCTTTCTGTTTGTGGAGAGAAACGGTAAAACATGTTGGAGGAAACTTTAAAATTCAACTTCTCTAACCTCAATTTAACCTAGGCTTTGTTGCCGATCGAGATAAACTTTTCTTCTTCAAATCTCACTTCGGCTACTGCCGTTCGAAATAAACTCTTCAACTTTAAAATTTAAACTTTTCACTTGACTTGAATCACGGCTAGGTTGCCGTTCTAAATAAAACTCTTTAACTCTAAATTTAACTCAGGCTGTGGCCCATCGAACTGAATTCTTGAATTTCGAAACTTAACTCGTATAGCTTGAAAATTCTAGCTATTGAATTTTAGCAGAACTAGCTTATTGGACTTGCGCCTATTCGTATTCGCCGACCGTAGGTTGCGTCTAGCCGGGTGCGTCCCGTTGAGCGGGTATTTCTGATGTTCACCTCCAAAATAATAGAATATGCGTTAATTGAATATTTAAAATTATGTTTCTCATTATTTTCCTTCCTGAAAAGGTTAGAGATTAAGTTCAGGCATTGAAAAATCTCGATATCTTTTACCGAGCCTTTACTATTGAATAACCGTTATAGTAGTACGTCCTCACGGGTGCACCACTCTGTAGATGCGGTTCGTGCACTCTTGTGAATAACACACTGCAGGTTTACATAAATTTTATTTTACTCTACAGTTCCCAGTTAGATCGAAAACAAAACTTTGAAAGTCCAGACTCCTCCTAGCTTCTGGCTCTACAGTTCACACAGCAGTCGACCAGTGTGCTTGAGAAGTGAGCTCGCGCCCAAGTCTCTGCGATAGTAAACTAGAAAAATTAGATCTGCAGGAAAGTCCCAGTGAGACCTTATTGCATCTCAGCAGAGGAGGAGTCCTTAAATTTTGGTTTATCTGAGTCAATTTCTAGAATGCCCCAAGAGGAGACACGGAATTTTCAACATTACTTTGCAGTGGGAAGTACAAATGGAGCCCACGGGATCATTCATAAATGTGAAAATAACGAAAAAAATTCGCACTCTCGCCCTGTAAAACTTCCACATTTGGTGAGGAAAGCAATCCCACCAAGGCACAGGGGAGAGGAAGCCCATTAAAACTGGAAGTGGGAACAGCGAGATGGTTCTCTTGTAAAATAAATTAATTTACGTAAAAATTAAGGCACCTAAGTGAAGAAAGTATAATTATCGGAGTCAGTAAATCCAAGTATGGATAACAACTTCATAAGACTCGCCTACGGAGTTTCTCCTCAGTGATGTATATCCTGTTTCAGCGGTATAAAAATGAAAGGGAATGATCAGGAAGAGTGATAGAATTCACAGTTCACAATAAGAAGCAATTATGAAAATCATGATATACAACACAAAGTAACAAATTCTACGTAATTAATTTCAGCCACGGCGTCTCTGAGAGGACCCTGAGTAAATGGCCTCTTTAGGAGGACCCTAAGTAAATGTCAAGTCTCAAGTAGTTAGGCTAACTAGAGTAATTAAATTTTAAATTACTAATTCATGCCCGAACAGAAATAATTATAACGGAAAGGGACAAGAGGAACTTCAAAGCGGAGAAGGAGAGCACAAGATAAGAACTGAAAGAATAGCTTCCGTGGGTGTCTCCTCAAGCAGAACAGCGGGCCCTGCTATAGCTGCTCAGGCAGAGCTCCTCCAGAACACCCTCCTCGGCAATGTTGCTCGACTTTCAAGATTTACAGCAGGAAGCACTACTTCCGCATACACTGCATTCGATGGGTAGCATTCTGAGATCAACAAAACTAGAACAAAATGATCATCGATCTTACCTCCGTCTGTGCTTGAAACCTTGAGAATGTGGGGAAACAATGTCTGAACATTTTTGTGACGAAGGTACATACACAGTATTTGTTACTATCTAATGTTAACCCTCTGCACGTCTCTACTTCATTTACGGTAACTTACTCTAATCCTCGGGCGTGATTTTTGAAAACACACACGTCTTTCGGTCATACAAGAAGCGAGAGTTAATAGCCCAGAAATGTACCTATACGGCTTTTGATTTGTTTCCTGGAAAGAAGTCTCTACATAGACAGTAAAAAATAGTAATTATACATCGAAAGGGATAAAGTTTAAATGTTCTTAGAGAAGGCATTTAGAGTTATCGTTGGGGATTGTAGAGTAAATTTTACAGATGCATTGGTGCTTGACGACAATATTTCAACCAGTCCAAATTTTTTTGTTCTAAATTCGAGGCATAATGGGAAGATACATAAATGGGTCCGACGTATTCCTTCCTCGCAGCGTTTCTGTTGCTCGGATTGGATACTATGAAAGTGGTTGTGGGTAACCACAACAATTGTTCTGATACTCTTACTGTTATTAAAGAGTTCGTGGTCATTAAATGGACGACGCAAACGAAAAGGTAGATATTGCGACGATTTTTCGTCATGTTTTGGAATCACAAAGAACCGCAAAATTCATTCACCGCAGCACTCTCATGTATTAAATGGATTCGTAAATTCTAATCCAGGAAATCGCTTACATTTCCATATTAAGGTGATTGATGTATCTATTAGTTGTTGGAGAATCCCCTGCTGCCTAACTTTTTCGCAGCAGCATCTGTGATTTTAGCCTCTCAGCGCAAAGACTAACAAAGGAAACCAAAAGCATAAATGCCCTTGCAAAAAAGTTAGACTGGGAAATGCCTCTGGCTGCTTTCAAAGCATTGAAAAATATATAGTGTCATGCTACCTACACATCTAAACATAACCGCTCGTATCTCCGTAGATTAGCGCACTAAATACCGCTCATCGCAACGACGTTTCGATCGAGGGCAGTTCACCGCAAAATTTTAGATGGCGCCGAGGTTTTAATGAGGATGGACAACATTGTGCCGCTTCACGCAAGATGTTTGTACTTAAACAGCTACTGCGGCCAAGTATATAATTTTGGGTTCTGTCTGCTCAGCGCCGGTGCTGCTAGTCACGTGAATGACATGCTGTATGAAAGGCGCGAGCACACTGGCAGGTTTTAGCTGATAATCTATCCCTGTAATTGCGTTTAGTAATCATACACCAGCATGCTCTCTCCCACATGTACCTACTTGGAAGTTAATGAGCTATTATGAAATGTTGTTTAATATTTTTGGAAGAAATTTCTCATTAGGGAAATGCACTCGTTCAAGAACTTACTCTTGCGCAAAAGATGTGGTCAACAACTCCGAGAGTGTGCAAAGGCTCCTTGCTTAACATCCATTCCTGTCGAGCATCAGCTCTTGAGAGGGTGGGTCCATGCACAGCTGGATGAACTTGTTGGTTCACTGCTGCTGTTTGACGCACCACATTTCATTCTTAGACGCACATCTTTCAAGAAAAATTGAGGGTTACTTAATTTACTAATCTACCTTTATAATATTTCTAAAATGTTTGTACAATAATTTCGTTTGTTTCGAAAAAAGAAAGAAAAGTCTGTATCTATTTGTATACATGTCCATGTTCATTTATATTCTTAATTTTATTTGATCTTATTTTGCATATTTTCAAATATAAATGTTTTCCAAATGTTCCTATATACACATAAATATATACATATCCATATGTATACGCACAAAGAAATAACTATAGTGATTGCTTATCTCGAAATTTTTGCACGAGCAGAAGATTTTATTTTAGCAATAATGAGCAGGTGTAATGAGTTAATCACACGGGACAGTAAAATTTGACTCCTGCAGGTCACCATAACTATGCAAGTCCCACACTAAAGCGGCGGCTTTTTTGATAGCACCGAACACCAGCGCGGAGGAAGAGCAAAAACTAGTTCAATTTTGTGTTGGATGTGGTGGTGCGCACGCACCGAAATTTGGATGCAATGTTACGGTGTTAATCGTGAGCGTAATATTCTTTAATAATTTATCAGCATCACGATATATTTGAAGTTCATTACGTGTTAAAATTCTCAGCAAATTGCTTATCATTTTACTAAATCACACTATAGTATCACACT
>JACJUY010004688.1:39261-68460 GCA_014220935.1 Platorchestia sp. MABIK
TTTATCAATATATCAAATCATGCTAACGTACACGGAGATATGCCTAATTGAATCAATAACATGTATATGAGTTCTCACAATGAAATACTTACTAAATATATAAGAAATATTCCTATAAATAGAAGAATTACATCTTTAGGATAACTCAAATGGTGGTAGATGGTATCCTCAGGCATTTGTTGGTAGAATACGACGACGTAACACGTTCTGTACGATGGCTGCATCGTGGAGGCTTGTTCAGAGTAGAAGAGGCTTACTTTTATCTGTAAGTAACTCGCGATGAAATATTTCTCCAAATATGATGATAGACGCAGTTTTTCTTGGAGATTCGAAGTGATTACGAGGGCCAGTTGCAACATTCAATGTAATCCATAGCACAAAATTTTTTTCTTGGACGCTGGATATGAAGAAATCATATCAAATAACATACTGGCGGAAACCAATTAAAATGTAAATCTAATAGTTAAGCTAAGTGGGATATGATAAGACTGTTGAAAATCACAGCACAAAAAATTTCCAGAGATAAAATTTGTACCACAGCAATATGTGCTTGCAAGACTAGGTAACAGCATTGCACAAACATAGATGTTAATGGCACGAGCGATAGGGTCGAAATGAGAGATCGAGCGATTACATTAAACTTCTAAGGTGCAGTTCTAGTAAATAATTTTAGAGTAAAAAAGTCATTAGCGTTTTCGTTGAAAGTAGGTTTAGTTTAGGGATATGTAACGCTTCTATTACTTGAATATCCTCTTTTTTAACAACATTGTATACATTTTTTATAGACTATAGAGATATTGAATTTTCAACGATTGACAGGGTTTCAATGAAAAATGTTGAGTGAAATTCTTCTTACTTCAACATGCGACTGTATAATTTTTAATGAAAATATAATTTATTCCCCATGTGTTCTTCCTATAATGAGACATTTACTCTGTAAATAATGAGCGTCGAATTGATGTAATGAAAAAGCATCAGTCATACACGCTGCAATTAAATTAGTATAAACATGTCAAGGAATCAACTCTCACACCTGCAGCTTCGTGTTAGAAGGGAATTACTTCTACGCTTGAACTGAACTTTTTCAAAACTTGTATTATTTGATTCTGAATAGACTTTCTACGATAATGGAATGAACAGGCCCTAAAGGAATTTTTGCCAAAAAGATCATTGGGCAGAAGATTAAAACTCGACCGTAATTAAACTCTGCCCATCGACTCTATAGCTACCGATGAAAAAATTCAACTTTACCTTTCCTCCAGTTGTCAATAAAATTAACCTTGCACCATAAGGGTGTTTGGATTTTAACTGTTTTAAATGCACACGAACTATCTTAGAGTCACTCTATAAGCCGATCTAATAGCGTCCTTCCGGCACTAAGCACCACCTCCTGCAACTGCGCTGCTGTCAAATGCTTAACACTCTCTGCAGAAGTTGAAGTGAGAAGTTGATATTGAGGAAAAACATACACAAAATCACTTCTCATGGACCTCAAGCTGTTCATAAATACGTGGTGTGTTCGGGAACAGTGGAGCGAGGCTGGCCATACACACCTATACTAGGCGTCATCTCTAGCAACCTATTTTTTGTTAAGGAGAAAACGTAAGTGCAATTGCCTAAGATCGCATCTGTATATATTTTTTTGCATTTTAAAATGAATCGATTTTTTGCTACTAGATGTTCAGTGTATCAGGATCAACTGAATCCCATGTTACTATCTGCTATCCCATGACAGAAAAAAATATGGTAAAGTAAGACAGAACTCAGCAGTACGTTCATCCAAAGTGTTTTGAGAAATCAATAATTATACCATTATTCGAGAAATCAATAATTACACAGCTATTCGGAGGGAAATTTTTGTTCATTTGCTTAAAGTAACTCGATTTTCATGCCCGCCAAGGTCTTTTACTTAGATGGGAAATAGTTGATCGTTCCATGTGCGCAAAGATATTCAATTGAAAACTTGCGGTGGGCTGATAGAGAAGCATGCATAAGCACTCTCCCAATTCACTACGTATTTTCAGTGGAACGAGAAGAGCAGCTTGAAAGCAATCATAAAGAATAAAATGAAGCTCACAGAGTAGGCAAGTTCTCTTTTATCTTGACTAAAAGACAGTTTCTTTTCGTTTAACTTTTGATCAACCCTGGGTTGAAAATTTGGAGTTTTGACTGCAAGGCAGGTGGCAAAATGGTTAAAGTAAATATGATCCTTCGTTAGTATATTACTAAAATAACATTATAAAGCTTTGCGTCAAAAATTTGACTGAAACGTCAAATCCCGTCTGTTTAACATTTACGTTATAGACTATTCTAAGGAAAATTGATCAATTAAAATTTTCATAAATTATCTTTATTAGTCATTAGGTTGCATATATGGAGTCGTCTTTTTGCCCATTTAATACTTTTTTTGTCGTGTGATTTCCATGAAATCGATTTACCATAGGCATAGGAGGCATTGGTATTGATATCATTCTGAAGACGGGTGTACTGGGAGTTGAAATAAATCGAATTCCTGAATTATATAGTCATCGTTCAGAGAAGAAAGTGGTACAAAAAGGTCACTATTTAAATGATGCCCCTCAAAGTTGAGGTATCCGGACAGAAAGACCACATTAGCCACCGATTTTGTCATGGAATCATGGGATGGTTGATGCCAATCAGCACACAAACTGCAGGACCAATAATCACCTCTGAGAAACTATGAATTTTTTTGCGCTTTCGTTGTTTGAATTGGTATATGTACATAACATGAATATTTTAAACGGATTGTTTGAAGAAAGTAAGAACTTAAAACCAAGACATTTAGCAAAAATCTGTGTCTCGAGAATACGAGAGTGTGATCTGTAACTCCATGTTCCATTATACTGCGTGAATATCAAATGCATTGCTTAAATTTGAAGTCGAGCAGGAAATAGAAATGAGAGCAAGTAACTGACCAATGGACTTACGTAGATGCAAGTTAACCTTATTTTTATCCGTGAGCAATACTGGATGGAAGCACCATGTTGTTGAAAACTGTTCTGTTGTTTTTAAATTCAAAATTTAATCGATATACATTTGTATAGCCGAATAAAGACATCCACGCATTTAAATTTCATGACTTGCCCTCAACTCATCACAGGAAATATTCGACTGCAAGGTGTCAAGTCCGTCGAAATATGTAAGTATTCGAAGTGGGTTCATGTAGTTTGTTAGCTTTACAAAGTACTGTTGTTAATGAAATCTTACACCGAATTCAAAGCCCGTTGATTTATATACAACTTGCAAGAGCGTTCGTCTTGCCTACAGCTGGCCTCTTTCATACACTGGGAATTATAAATAGACACTTATCCTGAACAACTTTAAAATAGTGAGACCTCAACTTCTTCCTTGAGCTCATTCGTCATCGTTTGGCAGCTAAAATTAATTCGAACAACAGGTTTACTTTTGTTTGATTTAGATTTTCATCAGCCTTTCTGACATATTTTAATGCGACCCTGTGAATTCCACAGAACCCATCTAGGGTTTTTGCATTTTCAGAGAGCTGTTTCCAGTCGTCAAGGTTTAGAAATTGATCTTTGAGTCTGACAGAGTTGTGCACTGATAGCGAGAAGAAGTATAACGTTAATGTATCAATCGAATGATGCAGACTACATGAAAAACGCCAATTATGCAATGTCTGATAAATACAAACTGAGCGTGAAGCATAAAAGTGAGTATTTGATCTCTATCTTTTACGTGGTATGTCATATTTCGTCCATGAACGCATTTTTAATAAGTAAGCATTTAATTTTGATATGCTTCCTGTAGTGCTTCAACAGAGCAACGATAAAAGGTTGCGCAAGAAGTCGTGTATCGATGAAATTGCAAGCTCTCTAATGATGATATTTCATGAAATCTTTTATTTATCACAGGTATGATCAGAGTCTTGAAATTACACAAAATTTTGATATTTCAGTCAAGTAACATGTTTTCCAAGCCAATTCGTAAAAACTGTCACTTGTAATTCTATGGATTACCGTTCGTGCACTTCTGCCTTACTGATTTTCTTTACACAAATCAATATAATATAGCAATGCAGTGTTACAATTCAACAGACGTTTTCTCTCACACTGGAAAATAATCAAATAAAATACCATATTCTATGAAAAAAAAAATCAAATATTCATTCAGAAGAAAGTGATCAAACTTGGGTTTTCTTTCGGCGGGATTACTTGATAATGAATGTTTGAATCTTTATTATACTGTTCTACCATTTTACAAAGGCTCAGACTGATCTCACTACACCAAGCAAGAAGTTTTAACAAAGTCAAGGAGCTACAATGAATAGCTTCATTTATTACATTGTGCTGTACAGAGCAGAAAAACATGAGCGTAACTTTATCGATATGGCTGGAAGAAACACTCCCACTACGAAATGTAAGCTTACATGTGAGGTAATGTGTCACATTTCTTAATAAAATGTTCGAAGAAGGTTTCAAACCAATTCTGTATTAAATGACGTAATTATTTCAAAGAGCCTTTTCAAGCTATCCACAGAAAGTTCTCTCCCAATAGAGCTGGCAAATTTGAAGTTTGAGGAGCTGTTACGCCGCTAAACGGTTTCCAACCGTCACGGCATCATTCAAATCTTGGAATCTGCCAATAACAGAGACGAGCGCGCGTTGCCTCGGGAGGGAGCTACCAATCAAAAGCCGTGGTTAGCATTTGCATTCTCGAGCGATCTCTACGATCGACATGTTTGACGTCGATGCATTCCCAGCCAATGTATGGAATGCTACTGACAATTTTTATCAGCCGGCGTAAACCGATTGAAGAGGAGTTTTTATTTTCTCACGCAAAGAGAAAAAAGCGGTAAACGGATTTCAAGGTGTGCCATGTACATGAAGAATACACAAGATCTTTTGAAAGAAGGTATGTTAGAGAGATATTTAGGGCAGATAACATTGATAGCAAAATAAAGGATCTTTATCTGTGAACATCTATGAAAATAATAAGGGAGATGTTATTTTTGGTGGCTTGAGAATTTAAATTTTGAACATACCAACATTTCTGTCTTACGTCAAGCGGTTGCACAATATTTGTCATTAGAAGGAAATAACCGGCTAAGTTGTAATAACCATCAAACTGAAAAGCTGATAAAAAAGTTCATTTAGATTAGGAAACGTTAACAGCAATGAAGTGAAACTTTTATTCTTTGCCATTGAAATACCACAATAATTGTTGTCTCGCTAGATATGGATCCCTTATGCTGTAGCGAGACCTTCATAATAGTTGATTTATAAACATCAAGCCTAGGAGTGATTGTTAACACGTATGTTGCTAAACAAAGAAGTTTTCTTTGCACTAATATACAACATTGACTCAAAACAACGAACGTTATAAATGGTCTCTCCTCTATTACTCACACTAATTAGCATAGCAATTACTGCGTGGAAAAGACTGAAGGACCTTCAGATGATGTTAAAATAAATCCGGCGGTAACACCGTATTTCAATACACAGTTCGAGGAAGAAAATTCTTGGGCAGCTCTTTAGGAAAGTTTATGCAGTCGATTGCATGTGAACAACTAATAGCTTCGTTTTAAAACAAAATAGGAAGAACCTATGTTCATACTGATCCTCAGCAGGGTACTATGTTGAAGGAAGCGACGTTGACGTACGCAAGTTATTCTATGCTAATCCCACATATTTAAAAAAAATATATGTGGAGAATGGGGTGACCTTTTATGCCTCAAAAACTTTTCTGGGACAATTTTTTCCCCGTCAGGGTTCAGAAAAATTCAACGCCGCCTAATAGGTTATTTAAAGATCTAGCTCATTTTGTTACTGGAAGGAGTTGTAGGTCCAACCCCATACAAGCATCAAAAACTTAAAACATTGTCATACCTCCAGATGTCGGCGCGGCAGCGTTGATAGATTATAGATCAATTGGTTCATGAGGTTCTCTCAACGTTCTAAAAGGGTTTGAAGCTCAACTCATTGGAACACTTTGCATTCTTTAAGTATTACAAAGACCAGTTCCTTTCCTTTTTGGTAAACATCAGACGCTATTTGCCATTTTGTACGGATAGTTATGGTCTTTTGGAGGATCTACGACTGTTTTTTGTTTTCTTCACATTATGGTACACGTACCTAACAGCGATCATTTGAGAAAAATCCTGTTCTTATCATCAGCATCCTGTGAATACCTGCAAGCATTACTATTTTTTATTTTGGTTCTTATGATAGTTACTGAAGTTATATCTTGAGTAGACATTCCTATTTGACGAAAACCTTTTCTCAGTACTTGAACCAACGGTAAATGTATTTTCAAGTGTCTGCAATTATATCAGCGTTGAACAAAATCTAACAGGGTAATTGTGTTTAAAGTGGGTTGCTGGTAGCGGTATAACTCTTTTAGAATGTTACTGTAAAGGGAAGAGCGCAGTATTTTCTACTTTTAAAGGAAAAGTTAATAGTTTAAAAGGAATAGTTTCGGAGGTAATGCACTTAAAAATCGATAGAAAATCTTGAAGCCAGTGTGTGATTTTTTTAACTCGCGATTCTATTCCACAAATTATTAATTTTACTCCTTAAATTTTACGGTGAAACATATTTGCTAGTTAATATTTGAGATCCAATCAAATAATAATATTTTTTTTGCATAGACAAACACACTATGAACCATGTCATTAAATTAAATTGGCAGTAGGGTTGGATCTTTTGTTACGCTCTCTGAATAGTCTTGATTTTGTGCACTTAGGTAAAATACTGTGAATGATAATGAATTTCAGTAACTGCCCCTTATAATTTTTGCAGACTTATTGGCCTTTCTAAAATTTCAAATAAATTCCCCAGTCATTTACAACTCGTTAGAGATGAAATTAAATGTTTTTCACTTTTATTATTCCTATTAAAGTACGATTATTTCCACGAAACGGATATTGGCCTTTTACATTTTGTTATTTTCGAACATTTACTGGTAGGTTTTTCATTTTTTTGCGATACCACTGGAAAATACAACTGGTAAAAATACGTTGCGATGCTACTTAATGAATTAAGTGGTGTGTCTCACGAGCTTTTTTACCTATTGTTCATAGGACTAATTCTAATTTCTGGAAGATTGCTAGGAAATGAGCATAACATACGAGAAAGAAATGAGTTATGATTGAGAAAGTATTATCTGAATGAATGGAAAAGAGAAGTGCATTGAATTAAGGAGTTTTTAATTCGTACTTTGATATGTTTATGATGTGCTGAAGTAGAGGGGCTGATAAAATTGTTCTAGCTTATGCACTGATTGAAAATCGCTTTCGGTTGCGTACAGCTGAAATTGTCGTCACTGAAATAGCTTGTTCATGTCACGTTACTCACCCGCATATTTGAGCGTACAGATGTACATATCTGCTTGTGAGTGGTATCATGGTGGCTGTTCAGAGACGACAATCTCGGCTGTGCGAGCTGAGAGCGTTTTTTAGGCAAAAATTTCTAGAGGCCACCCGCGAATCGGAGACCTCGCATCCGCGAAGCGGGGCGTTCAGGGCTGAGCAAAGACGCGCTATGGACAAAATAAAAGGGCTGCGTGCCAAGGATGGCTGTTGACGATTTGAGGACGAGGTTCTCGCCCATGTATGTAAAGCGGACACTTCGCCGATGCAGCAACCGTGACACGCGGAAGCCACGTCCCTGGCTATGTCCGTACTCGTCCATATCACATCGGTGATACGTCCTTGATTTTTAACTGTGCATTTGTCACTGAGTTGCCGCATCGCTTCTAGCATATACTTGTACATCTTAGTGCTGTTAATAATTCAGGATTTCATTAATTTCATGCAGATTAGGCATCGGATTCATCCTCTGTATTATTTAATCAGGAGTGTAGGCCTTCCAATGAGTCTATTCAAACATTTGATCATGGTCGTCCACCATGTGTTTCTCGTCAACTGTAGAAGCCACACAGACTAGGCATTCGAGATGACACCAGCTGGCTACAGTTGCCGCACTTTTACAGTGATAACATAACATGAAAGAGCTTGTGTAGCTCGGACATTAAGTCTATAATATCGTACCCAATCTACTTTGAAAATTACATCAAAAGATGGGCTGTTTCATGCAAGAATTGCGGTAGAGGCAACCCTCAAGGTTGACGTCATCAAAAACGTAATCAAACGTAATGACGTAAGGTCATCATTTTTGATGACGTAAGGTCATCATTTTTGATGACGTAAGGTCATCAAAAATGTCAATGATGGTTCAATATTTTTTCCACCTATTTGTAGAAGTGTGTGCATGGAGGGGGTCGATGTAAATGCAAATATCCTATGAAGGGGTCGACGGGTAAAAAAAGTTTGCTGACTTCTGATCATGGTGGTGATTTTTAATAGAAAGAGCTTCAAGATCTCACTCTCATGGACTAAAATATTAAAGTAATTCAAGGTATAAATCTTTCTCTCTCACTCCCATTGAAATTATATTGCAATGCGCAACTTTATTGCAATGCGCTTGATTACAGGTTAGAACGATATTTCATTAAAAGTTTTGTGACTCGGGATTCTTAGGTTATACATGGTTCGTCGCTTTCATGTTTCTGTGTGAATTTTCACCGCAACGCACTTGTTTTGTTTATGTGCATTTGATCATCTTAATTACACCAAAATACAATTTGTAGAATAAATTTCATTTTTTTAGGTTAAATAGAGATTTTTGTTTCTTCCTAGTCGCCGTAGCATCACACGTCAGCAGTGGTCAACCAATCATATACCAACGCCTCCACATTCTCGTGCCTCCGATCACAATTTCTATTTTTCTCCATTGCCCTGAGCAGCACCTCTTCTAAAGGGCATGATCCTCCCTCAATCTCTTGGCAGTTGTCCTGGGAAGCGCTCTAGTGTCAAGAGTGTACGCTCGGTTATCCTCGTCATTTCTACTGTTTTCCCTCCCGCGGCTCTGCGAACGTAATTCTGTCCCCTAGGTTCCCCTGTTCACTGTAACGTTTTCGCTCAGCTAGCTTTGATCGGATATTTCTGATATTCGTTTCTATGATCTTCCTAAACAGTTGGTTTCAAACGCTGAGGTTGTTTTTCTCCTGAACTAGTCTATTCCATTTCTTTTCCATCTTTCCCGATAAATTATGTCATTTCAGTATCCGTTGACGAACTACATATAATCTGATCGGAGAGAACAACCGTTTCAGACTCTACACTCTTATCCAAATCGTCTCATAGGACTGGACTACATAGTATCTTATCCTGCTATGCACTACACACGAAAATTTTAGTTAGTAATTAATTAAATCTGAAAACTTGTTCAATTTGATCGAATAATTCATTAAAAATTTGTTTTCCATCAGTCTAGCAGTAAATCTGTTATGTCGTCAATATGACACTTTGATATCGGTACGAATAAGGTGAATATGAGCTGAACATAATACATAAGGCGAATATGAGCTGAACATAATACGTTAGCGCATTAACACTCGTGAGCTTCTATGCTTGAAATTTCATCTAAATAAAATAGATTTAGTTTCCCATATCAGTGACACAATCACGATACGTCCCTTTCTAGTAAATATTACATTCATTACAAATCGGATAGCATCGACTTCCAGTTCTGCTCAAAATATTTCTTTATTTTATTTTCTCTTTTTAAAGATTTCGTTTCGTGCGTAATGAAAGACACGAAAAAAGTTTCGCTTCATCGTTGAAGTAATTTTTCTACTTTACAAATTAACACTAATTTGACGTTCAAGCATTGGAAAAATCAGCCCACCAAACCCCTAAAAATTTATTCTAACTTGCTGCTTGTGTCTTCATCTCTTCTAGACAAGCTGATCTCCTTAACTCACTGACTTCTATCACTTTCGTGTAGATATGCGGGGCTCTCCCACGATATAGATAATTCAAGGTTGATCAAGTACGGAAAGGCGGTTTGAAAGTGTTCTAATTCCTTCCTTAATTCATGATCAGATTTTATCTCTGTAAAACATCTAAAATATTATATATGGATAAGTTTGAAGTTTTAGGTTCGAGTTATAACCACCAAATTACTATATAAATGGTTATACTTGGGTGGTCATGTAGGAAAATCTGGTCTAAAATTCGATGATGGATATAAGAATAAATTGAAAGTGAACCTGAAGTAAACCTGGCATACGGTTTTATAATAAGCGTTGGAAAAAATGGCCCGAGGAATTTAAATTGCGCATTTTCCGCTACGGATCGGGTGGGTGCAGACACCACTATATCTGGCGATGGATTGTTTCGAATGACAGATCAATTCCGTTATGCGGGACAGTTTGATGGTATTTTAATGAGAGTTAAGGCTCAGATATCACACAGAAGGAAAGGTTTACATTTGCATTGCAACATATGCAATTTCTGAAGCGAGAGAACTGAGATATCTCAATATTCGTCAGTAAAACGCTCGCATAAGATCATTTACCTATCCAGAAACAAAAACGACTATTGTATTTCGATATAATTTTATAATTGTAAGTACATCCGACACTTACTATTAAATTTTTTCAGACTCCCTAAAATCAAGAAGTGAGCAGTAAAAATGTTATAGAAGCATACGAAAGTCAAGCAGTGATGATTGAAAATTATCAAGAAGCATGCGAAAATCCCACAATGATCATTAAACTCATGATAGAAGCATTCGAAAGTCAGGCAGTGATCATTAAATATTATATAGATACGTGCGAAAGTCAAGCATTGATTATTATTTTTAAACGCACTATAGAAGCATGCGAAAGTCAAGTAGAGATCAGAGAAATAATGACAAGCAGTGATCATTAAAAGCGACGTAGAAACATACAAAAGTCATCAGCCAAAGCTGGGAAGACGCAACCGAAGCGCGCATGCAATGAGGGTAGACCGAGTTTTACTGCAGCGGTGTGGGGAGGCGCAGCTGGAGCCAGTGATCGCTCCCCTTACATGCACATTAGCCTATTATCGCCGCGCTGCTGGACGGTGCTGAGCGCCAATGGGAGCGCAGGGTGCGCGTTAACATGCAATTAGAGACTATCTTGGAGAGCTCCGTGGTGCAGTCTGTGCTTAATGATCAGGGGAAGCTATCTTTTACACGATGGAAGCAAACAGCTTAACCAGCTCACATGTTATTGCTATGGAAAAAAGGAAATTCTCTCTGATGTAATAAAACACTATGATAGATTACATTTAGCGCTTACCTTCTTCTTATGACATTAAAAATTTTCCGATCTGACGCTGTTCAGAACTATCAGAATGTTTCAAATCAGCTTCATAGTTCATTATACACCATTACGCCTTTGTCTGTGGGACGTAACAATGGAATGATGTTACGTCCATCCCCGATATTGAACTGCTGCACTGTGCCGAGCTTTAGAATTTTGCCACTCGCGCTGAAAAAAATCAAACACGTCAGGCCCAATGTGATAGATAAGATATCGTGTGCTTACATTGCGACTTCATTCCGTTTAATCTCAATTACAGTTTCTAATAGTATTTTTTTTATTGCTTCATTGCATTTTATTGTTCTTTTTAAATGTAGTTACTACAGCATGTTTGATAAGACCTTCCATTACGAGAGCGCCAGATTTTTTTTCAAAGCGCAGTTCAGTTTCTAGTAAGACTAACAATGCTCCTGCCATTCATTGTTTCGATTGAACGAAAATAAACAAAGCGCTGAAATGCGTATTACCTACCATCCACCATTAATTTTTTGTAGTTCATTACCACAGGTCCCAAAGAAATTTACGAGCAATGTGATTGTTATTAAGCGCATGTGCTAGACGAGTCTTTCATTCTATTTGTGGCGCTATCAAGATGATGAAGCGTAGTTCAGTACGATTAAATATTAGGAGCACATCAGGATTCATCACGTCATGTTCACCCTCCAACGAAATTGACATTTGAGTTCAAAACCTGTAAAGTTGAGTTCTCTTTCCATCGACATTCAACAGGAAAAACTACCCAAAAAGATGCAATCTGAGCAGAGAACATGTTTTCTAGTATATTCGTTGCACAGTCATTATCAGTGCATAAATTGTAACTTTTCGGTTCAATCAAAGCCATTATTAACCGTTAGAAAAAATGAGGCAGAAGTAAAATAATTTTTGATACAGAACACTCTCAAATATAGCAAATAAAATTAAGCTTAAACTAAGTTATCATTTCAACATCTTACGACTACTACACTATTCCTAACAGGAAAGAACATTACAAAAAATTCACTACCGAAACAAAATGTCGTTCAGTTACATTCTGAGTTCAATTTCCTCCGAGTCAGATTCATGAAAAGTTCGCTTCAAAAATTAATGAAATACAATAGTGATACACACTCAGCCTACAGTTCGTTTTGAGCTTCAGGTGTTTGGTGCAACAAAATTTCAACTCCACAATTCTCTTTAAAGGAATTGTTGACACACACTGACATTGGCGCGAAACTTTCATTATGTGATGCGAAACATATCTGCTCGACGGCAGGGCTTCTCAACCTTTCTATTGTCCTGTACCTCCTTAGCCTATAATGATGTATCTTCATATACCGCCAGCACGGTTAAAGGTTTAAGAAACTATAAAAATACACTTAATGTTTAAAAATTATTTATACTCATAAGGTTATATGTAGATAAGTATTGTCCATTTTAACAAAGACTGAAGTACGAATTATAGTAAATGTACCCCTAGGGGTACATGTACCCCCGGTTGAGAAGCCCTGTGCTGGAGATTTCTCAAATGTGCACCTTACGTAGTGTAAGCTAGAGACGCTTGGAGCAACGTATCCCTATTACGACCATTACCTTAGGAAACATCAGAATACTTTATACAATAAAACACTTCTACATTAATTCTTTGTTTCATGAGTGAAATTTTCTTACGCTATATTGTTTATAAGTCATTTTGTTTCAGACAAAATCTGATTTACCGAAAATGCAGTTTAATTTGTCGAAAATTAAATTCAGCTTGTTACGAACGAAATTTGGTTACTTTAAAATTCAATTCGATTTATCACAAAGGAAACCTAATTTGTCGCCAATGCAATCTGAGATGTCGATGATATTTTGCCTGTCACAAATCTATATTTAATCTGAAGTGCATGAAACTAGATTAGAAGTGATTTAATTTTCATGTGTCCTTATTAAATAACAGAAAGTAATCTGGTAGATATTTGGAGCCCGCATGTACATATATAATTACCTTGAGTTGCATGTAAATGCTAGGTGTTATTTTTATAGTTTTGAAAGCATTTATATGTGCTTATTTTTGTACATATGTACGTTTGTGAATCAGGTATGCATATATGCATAAGCACTGTATATGTATATATATGCAAGTCCATTAATAGATTTAAGGCGAGCGCATGCTCAAAAATTTACATGCATATGTACACATTTCCATACACACATCTTAGTGTGCAAATACAGATACTTCTTTGCTTGTTTCCTTGTTGATGCACGTGTGCTTTTATATTTGTAGTATCTACAATCCGATACATACGATTGGTTAATTGATCGAAAATCCGTGTTTCAGGCTCCTTCAATTTCAAAAGATTTCAAATAGCAGCTGAAATTTTATTGTATAAGCAAAGTTTTCGATAATTTTCTGAGCAAAAATTCGCTTTCAGAGCGAAACAGAAGATTCTGATGACTTGCATCAGAATTACACATATTTTGGATAGAAATAAGTAAATTTTGTTTTTAACTGGTAAATAACTGGCAACAAAGTAAAGAAACACATTTATCAATAGTCACATTTTTTTTACGACCAATTAAATTTCATTTGTGGCCAAATAGATTTCGAACACGACGCTTTCATTTTCACACAGAACATTTCAGATTATTTCACTTTTACAATTTTTTTCGGTTATGATGAATCAGATTTTGTATACAAGATAAAATTTTATTCGTGACATATCGACTCACAAATCGTATTGAGAAAACAGCTCCACCAGTTCCATGAGACACGGAGTAAGACTGCATCCGTGGTGTAATCTAAAAAATAGTTAAGCTTCACCTTTTGAACTGGAAACGAAGAGTGCTGTGGGAAAAGTTTACCGGCTATATACACCCAACTTGAAATTTTCTAAACTTGTTTTGGTGCTTTTGGTACTTGTGAATTCAAGATTGCTTCCTTCATAGGCCTCGCTGTTTCAAAATGAATTTTTAATCAGTCCAATTGGCACAACTAAGGGAGAGGATGAGTAAATGAAGTTTTTTCTGAAATACCGAAAACTTACATTACAGGAGTGTCAGGTTAACACACTTTGTGTATAATTTCTTCACTAACTCACACGCCTCGTCAAAAATGACAAGTTTCGTAAATGTTCAACAAAGTATGTAAAATAGCTCCAATTGCAGTTTCTTTGAACTACGGGAAATGTGCAACGAGAGCGTATCTATAATATAATACAACATGCTTTCATTACTTCCTTTAGAACTTTTATGATACTAATCTTCGTACGTACGGACATAGAACGAGTACGGACATGTTTTCTAATAAGACAAGAGATTAAAATTTTTATGTTATACCCGTGATGTATCATTGATACGCTCATCAAGTACATACTTCCACTTGTTCCTGATTACTTTTATTTCCCTATCTAGCATTGAAAGCGGGACGCGATAGATGCAAATAAGCATACGAAAAACCTAAAGGTTTCTATAACATGGTACTGATGTGTCACATTGTAACATTATTCAGGAAACTAAGCCATATCTACGACGCACAATTTTACTTCGAATTTAGTTAAACTTTATTTGATGCTCACAAGTGAAGTAGATAATGCGGTTTATTTTTTCCAAAGCTGGACAGGACAAAAATTTGCATGATCCTGGTAACAAAAGTGGATTGCAACATCTTTTTCCCTGTATAATTATTTTCTTCATGCCTCATTCACTGATAGTCGTCATAAATGCAATGAATTGTGCCCAACTAAAGTCACTTTCATGATTGAGTGGGTCTGCATAAAGAGAAAACGGCAATACGATCACGACCTTTGGAGATGATGACTCATCCAGTGGTTACGCTGCTGCCAAAACGAAGTAAATTTTAGTTTGTTGTTTCAATCGAAATCTTTTACGTTATTTGTTCACGATGTCTGATTATTCCAATAACGATTGCATAAAATTAGATTACGATTCAATACAACCTCTAATTACGCCATAACTCATGGCAAGGGCTAGGGCTCGACATGAGCAGCGGATAAGTAAAAATTTTTTAAAAATAATTCACTGAAAACGGCAGAAGTTTTTAACGCTCACGGGCCACATGTCTTATTCATATTAATTTTGTGTATATTAATGTTATGTTCAGTTACTTGTTCCTGATAGTGCAGAATTTGAGCTGTTATTATCATCATACGTGAATGACTGCTTCATCAGTTATAAATCTTGGAAGGGGTTGATAAGAGTGACTACTAGTCCGTCATGATCCTGTCATATGTTGGTTCAAATTAAAACTTTTATTTCAATCAAATGTTATTTTCGTATTCCGTATTATTCTCATGTATTTCTTTGCTAGATAGATTAGGATCATTCTCGAACTGTTTTTCCACCAAGAATTATCTCTCTGTTAACTCATTACGATATTTCATTGAAATGACAATGAAGTGTAGATCTCACACTCGTTCAGTTTTTGCTCAGTCTCGCACTAATTGAATCATGTGAAATGTTTGCCATTATGTCCAAAGTCGCCTTTATGACGCATTTCGTCGCGACATTGTTTGCACAATGTATCGAACAATGTTCCAGCTAATTTTGCCATGTACATAATATCAGGAGCAAATTACAATTTAGTTGTAATTAATCATCATCCTGACGCTATTAATCTTACAATTACAATTATTCTACACGAGCCTTGTCACCTAGTTTCCATTTTTCGGGAAGCGAGAGCGTGCGGACAATGCTTGTGCAAGTCACGTCCGACCGTTCGTTATGATCGTCGCCCTCTGCAGGCCTCAGTCGTCCAATCATCATCTCGTTCTTCTTATAATTCTAGCGGGGAATTAACTCGGGTAGGTAAAATTGTGACGGAGTGATTGGTTGAGAATAACATGCATGTTCTTTAACTTTTTTTATTCACATAGTCCCCACGCGTCAGAAAGTGATTCTTAAATTTCCCTTGATGGTAAAGCTGTAATGGGAAATCCTTAACGAAGACACGAACTTTGAAAAAATGGGAGGAAGATCTTTGAAAAATGAGGAAAGAAAAGGAAAACATAGTGTATATCTCTCTCTTCAGGGAAAAAAATCTAATCTTTGCAGTTATACAAACAAATGTGAAGGAAAACACAATTATATCAATTTTGAAAAAATAAATGAAACACTGTCCTAACTGCTCAACCTAACTTTACACTCTCAAATCGAAATGGGGAAAAATTTAAAAACAAGTATTAATTGCACTTAGAGTATAGAGTAGTTTAAAGCAGCTGCGGGTGACAGCTTACAATCCGAACGTAAGCGAGAGCTCTTTGAAATTAGGTATAACAAATACAGAACTAGCGTTCTTATCTACATAGACAGAATAAAGTTTCTCTGGAATTCGGGCTTCATTTTCACGTCGTTAAATACTTGCAAGCAGAGCAATGTGTTACTCACTCGGGAGAATTATTTTCGCCTCAGAAAATTTATCTCTGAGACAATCAGACTTTCTGGTAGATATAAAGACTGTCAGGATATATTTCTCGCAAGTTGATCTAATATTCACTTGCAACAGTTTGAACTTTTTTGCAACTGTAGCTCCGTACTATTTGTTTTGAGTAAACAATATGAGTTTCATTACTCGTGTACGTGCGGAGGCTGTAGTGCTTCTTGGTAGAGCTGTCTGCTGAAAGCTGTCAACGTTTAAAAGTGAGGGTTGACGCAAATTATTGTTCTGCGTATATATTTTTCCCACACACATGCTAGATGAAACGTTAGAGTCTTCAGCACGATTTATCTGTTAAATTAAGGCCATGACAATAATTACGTAGAGCAATGGGACAAACTATTTGCACGTATGAGATTTACTTGAATAAAATTCAAATTTATTGCACTATCACTATTGTGATTTATTACAATATCAGTTATTCAAAAACGTTTATTAAAATGTCAAAAGGCCATCGTTCATGAAAAGGACAGATTATAGTTTTTATTGATGGTCCAAACATGTAAAATAAAATATTCGATTTTTCAAGAGTAGGGTTCAAAAACTTCATGATTCGTACACGACAAAAATATTCAATCAAACATTTTTTTATATTACTATAGAAATACGAAGCCTCCACTCTTTACTGCTCAGATTTGGTTTCCTTATGATGAAATGGGCTTCCGCAAGATTGAAGGTATTCTCGACCATTCTACAATGCACATATTTTAAACTCGGCGAGATTCTTAGGATGTCTCCACTTGCTCCCATAGTTCAGTTTCCCAAAGATTTTCAACCGGCTTGAGATCCGGAGATTGGCTTGACTGCACGAGAATATTGATTTTGTGTATACTTGACGATTCGCGGGTTAAAGTTACTGCATGTTTAGGGTTGTTGTCTTGTTGGAATGTCCATTTGTAATTTTTCAGACGGACGTTTTCATTTCGGAATGAGGTTCTTCTACAAATTGTGGCGATGCATGGCACCATTTATCCTTTTTTCAGTGATGTGGAGTGTACCATGTGGAGCAATGCAATGTGAAACTACCCCAAAACCATTATTCTACCACATCTGTGCTTCACAGTAGGTAGGGTATTTTTAGCTTCATGAGTTTTTCCCTGGTCTTCTAATCATAACAAGTAGCAACAATTCAAAGAATTCAAGTTGAGTTTCATTAGAGCAAATGACAGTCGTTGCAAACTCATATATTTTTCATAAATGTTATTTTCTAAATTTTAAAGGACTTGCACATCACATACTTTCTTGTTAACTAGAAAATATTACGAGGTTACTTGATGAAAAAATGTTGATGCCATTATGCGACCAAATGATGATACCTTTTGATGTTGTTCCTGCGTAGTTCTTCACTGTTGGTTCTGCGAATTACTTCTGCACAGGAGGTTTCAATAGCAATTTTCAGCTCTTTTCTTAAAATATTTCTCAGCGTAATTCTTCTGAGCACATTTTGACGTGCGCAAACACTGATCTTCTGTGGTGCAACTGACTAAGGTATGCTGGTATTTACGTCATACTCCTTAAATTCATGAATAATAATTGTACCTTTGATGTAGTTACAATTATTATTCGTAAGCTTAAGGAAATTTTAGTGCTCCATGGAGCATGCCTTCATACCCAATTAAAAATTAAGGCGTATCGCGGGTGGAATGCGGTTGGTAATAAGGTTGTTTTTTGGTTGAAATAAGCGCGGTTTAGAGGTCAAATGTCCACTTTATCGGATACAAAATCGCCCGCGAATCACCCGTGACCCGCCTTACCTACCGGCCGTGTACCGACTCAGAACCAGATTCGAATCGCGGCTGGCCGTCCATGGGTTGTGGGTAAAAAAATCGCTCCCGGTTGCACGTACCTCGCCTCACGGGGTGTACAATATCGCATTGCAAGCTTTGGATCTTATAATACATTCACACTTAATGCATTATAAATGTATTGACCCAATAAACTCAGCACAATATTGTCCATCCCATGAGATCGATGCACGTGCAACCGGGAGCTCATGTACATGAGACAATACATTGGAAAGGAAAAAGAATGCCGCTCTTTCTTTAACTTTAATTACAAGAATGAAAACTTCTCAACATAAAAATTTACTTGAATGTCTTACTTCCATTAATAACAGCCTTTCCAACAATGAAACACCAAAATAATGAAAGAATTAAACATAAAATCCCAATCCTTTTAAAATACTTCATGTAACAAACAAATATCCACTACATAAACATAAGCATGGCAATATAATTTCCATGTCACAGAGTTCCCTTTCAACGCTCGTCTACATTATAAATTAAATTATTGGTTAGTTTAAGCCTCCCTATCCGCCACAAATGCGATCCAAAGAGAGGGAAAAGGAAGGCACCATTTAGTACGGAGTTATATAACATGCGGACTTCGTTTTGGGACAAATGTGTACCACTATGTAAATTGCTCTGTTGCATACCGGCATAAATGAATAGCATTTCCATTGTTTCACTACCTCTATCAGAATTGATTTTAGCATACGAGGTAAAAATTATCGTACACTTATACTTTTCACGCATTTTAGAAAAGACAAGAATGGATTTGAGCAGTACAGTCGGTTTCTCAATTCTGCTACTCACAACCTAACCGAACCAACCGTAGCAATCGCACGAACGTAGTCAACGTGTTAAGGAAACGCGGAATCTGCGCAGAATGGGTATAAAAACTGTAAGTTCAGAAAAAAGTTTATGAAACAAGATCAAAGTTGAAGAAGAAAGCAGTAGGTGCTAAAAAAAACAGGACAGCAGTGAACCGAATATAGGTGGTCCGTAACCTAACAAGAAAAGTTTTATTTCAACAAAAAGAAGGCCTATATAGACAAGTGCTGATATGGAGGGTTCAGCAAAGGAAAAATATCCCATAATCCATGTCGCGTATTGGACCACATCAAACATTGATTTTGGGGCTATCTCATTCCTTGAATTCACGAATAATTGTACCAATGCTGTAGATACAATAAATAGTCGTAAATTCAAGAAATTTAACCCAAACAAGATTTTATGATTTTTTTAATTGACTCAAAATTTTTCTGAATGAAATTCTATCTTAACGAAGTTGAAACCTTTCGGGAAGATTTTAGAAGAACTTTTACCTAAAGAATGATTTGTTTCAGGCGACCTTTTGCAACGGTGCATTATTTGTCACGGACCGAACAAATTTTCATCAAACCACCTGAATCCTTGTTCAACAAACGTATAGATTGTTGAAGAATTTGTTTGTGTACAATAAATTCTAAAACGATAAAGGTATTGGAAAAAGTTTCCAATTATTTTAAAATTACGCTCCTGAATGCCATGCTTGCGTCATTTACTTGACATGTTCTTGTTGTATGAGTCATTGTACATATGGAAAATTTGCTGGTTTATTTTACATTTTTGGCTTAACGACTAAATGTAATATGTCAAATTCATGTTTGTTGTCATACTACCCGCGAAATGAAAATAAAATTTCGTGTGTGCAAACGCTAATGTCCCGTCCAATAGAAAATAAAATCCACTGAATCATTCATAAAATCTTCGCCAAAATTTTCGATAGTATCTAATGGGGTGATAAATCCGCAAGGTGTTCATTAAGTCTGTCCCAGATTTCAGAGCTTCATGAAAAATATACATATTAGATAGAGGTATGAGGTTTTCCTCAATTTCAATAATAATAGCCAAAATTTTAAAAATCATTCATAACTTTCAATACTTATTGCCTTTGTTGCAAGGAGTACGTTTTTGTTGCGAGGAGTACGTCTAAACGAAATTCGATCTCGCTCTAGATATTCTCCTGCACATCCGAAGTTACCGCTGCTGTTGTTGCTGTTCTAACTTTTGAAAGATTAAAAGCAGGTACTGGGGAAGAGTATCCTTTCTCCTTCCCATAATATGGAAAGCAAATATCAAGAGAGATATGTTAGGTCTTGTAAATGAGGTGGCCATGTGTTGGGCCTCCGCTCCCAAGCCAGAGGTTGATGAGATTGCATTCATGAAGTCACGAACAACCAAATCCTAGTGTGGAGGAAATAACTTCTTGTTGAAGCATTGAAAATGGCTGAAGCTCTTCGAAGTGAAATGCTCCAGCATGCCCTCGTACACAAGTGCTGATATGGAGGGTTCAGCCATGGAAAAAATCCAATAATCCTGTCGGTCATTTAAACACATCAAACATTGATTTTGGGGCTATCTGATTCATGTTGAATCATAACAAATAGGTTTTCCTATCCATCCCCAACTACGAACGCTACACATATTGACTTTGCCACTTGGATGAAAGGTAGCTGCATTTGAAAAAATAATGTCGTGGATAAGATAATTATTGTCCTCAACAAAACGGGTTTGAATCTGTGAAGCAAATGCAGTACGCAGTAGAAATACAAAAAAAAGTAATTAATCGCGCTTATCCTAGGCTCTGTTAGTTTTAATTTCTGAATCGCGGTTTCTATGCCTTTAAATGACGTAGAAAGAATATTATTGAAGGTGGAAAAAAAAAATTCTAAATTACCGCAGAAAGTTTTCTCCTCTACGCGTATTTTTTATTGTTAATAATTAAAAGTTCCAGCTCCTCCACGCCAGGCTCACATCATTGCACCTGCGAAGACAAAAAACGAGAACTTAGAATTTAGCATAGCAAATATGAAGATTTATAATTTTGGCACAGACCCTGGTGGAATATAACAAGATTTCGGTTCAGTTCTATGGGATCATCCACTTTAAGCAAGATGGCAAGGGGCGAGATGAAAAGAAGACTTGCAAACAGTCTCACCTCATCACAACTCTGGATTCCGAAGATGTACCCAAAGGAAGACCTCCAAGGGCCCTCCGTTAGTGGAACTACTCTTTCCTTCCTCAGAGAGCTCGAACTTCCAGTGGCAGCGGAGTGGACGGCTACATGCACCAGTAGCCGATCAACAGGCTCAAGCTATAATGTACTGTGGCTCAAATCACAAGTTGAATAATCACCAGCGGAGATCGATTAGTGCGGTATCAAAGCTACTCGTATGTTCTAAGACTGCCCCACCAGTCTCGGAAAAACCCAAGCGTATTCTTCGGCTGGTTTTGTCAGCCAGCCTGCACAGTAGATAAGTGAACACACTCGTTATACTGTAGTTTCCACCAGTATTTTGTACAGTAGTCTGTCACTTAGCTTTAATCCTTGAACATATTGAATCTTGTGTGCCTGCGGGCGTGGCGTTTGCGTAACCCTTTATGTATGAAGATATCTGTAGTTTGATCGAAGCTCGGCATCCGATGTTTTTGGACTGCATCGGAAGGCGTCGTACTGAGCTATAGATATCGTCGATACTCGTTTCTGAGCTTGCGTCGAACTGGAACAGATGATTATTTTTCGTGTTATCATAATACATATTAGATTTTTGCATGCAATGACATCATTTCTGTAATTATCGCCTCAGCTGACGGCTATAATGATCACAGTGGTATCTGCAGGAAAACAATAAAAACTTTAGTGATTACTCAACAGAATGTGAAAGTTGTTAGGTCCTACCACCAAAAATGCCAGAGTGAATTATTTTTTAATGAGGGAAAGACTTTATGGACATACTGTATGTTCACAAAATTCTGTATTGTGATAGATAAAATATTGATAGAACTTATGAGAAATGGATACATGGAATATGCTTAGTTTTAGACAAGCTGCAAAATGATTATGCCACGAACTCCGCCTTTCAAGAGATGCTTCTTTATCGTAAGTTCAGAGTTTCCATGAAATGAGCTCAGCGTGTTTTCATTTCTTTTCGATTTCTTTGCATGCAGCTTCAAATTCTTAATTGCATAGTGTTCGACGTTCATTTTTAATCGACAATCTGTTAAAATAGATCAATAATTATAAAATGAATGAATTGACTTAACAGCCATTTGGCCTCGATCAAGATCACAAGCGATGCAAGTGAGGTGTCAAAATTCATTAGTCTTAGAGGGGACAAATGCGCTAAATCTTGCACCCAAGGATGGAACTGAAAGGAAGGGAGGAAGCTTGGGCGGCTCTCCAACTTGTTCAGATGAAGTTCGAACATAGGTCAGGACTACTTTAAACGGGCGTAAAGTAGTTTACCATCACCTTTATTATCCAATGAAGAAGGTTCTCTGTATGCCCATACAAAGTCGAGAGCGAGGCAACCACCTACTTCAAGGGACGAGACGTCAAGCCCAATTGTTATTGTTGAGATTTTTTACATCAGGAATTCGGAGATTAAACTCAAATAATATGTACTCATATGATCGAATTCGAAACCTTGCATGAAAGTAAGAAATAAAATTCAATTTAACAATTAAATTAAATTTTACATTGAAGTTCAATTTTACATTTAAATTCAATTTTACATTTAAATGCAATTTTCAATGAATTTAATCTGAATAATTTCATAGTCATATTTAAGTAAGACGATGCAAGGATTGTTCGCTCCCAGAATCTAGCTCTCAACCACAAACGTCCGAGATGCACTGCACTTACACACCTAGTTGCAATCAAATGAGATAAACAACGGACATTATTTTCCAAGCATGGTCAATAACTTCACAACAATATGAGACCGACAAAATCAACGTGTTGTGATATTTCTTCTGTGTTATTTAATATTCTTGATTACTCTTTCATTATTCCAAATGAATTACACAGGCGTTAAAAATTCAATGCACCTGTTTTTTGTTTTATTTTTGAATCATGTGTATATTCTATCACCAAAAATTGTTGCAGGTCACTTGTGGCCCGGTCAATGGGATAAAGACCGTATTCACAGTTTTATAACACATCGTGTTTGTGTTCAATAAAGTGTCCAGGAGTAATGAGATAATAAAAATAATTTAATTCTGCATTTTGTCCCACGTTATTATTGATAACAAAGTATGGACGGGAACAAGCAAGCAACCGAACAAGTAACAAGCCAACGAAATGATCAAAGTTTTTTAAGTATACTAGCCTCTTGTAACCCATTTGCAGAGGGGACGCACGCAACTGAAATTTAAGAAATATTCTTCGTAGATTGGGTATTATCACAGATCCCATCCACAATACAGTGAGTAGGATTTCAAACCTCCTTTACAGTGACATCAAAAATTAGGGACAGAATTTTTTCGTGAATCATTACTGAAAGCAAGGTGATAAGTTTTGCCCTATTATATTCTTGAATGTAGGGTGCTGAATTTTACCTCATCTTATAACTGAAAGCAGAGTGTGGATGGTGAAAAACGAACAGCACATAAGCAAACAAGCAAGTCAACAAGACGATCACAGATTTATAATTATACAGACAAATGATATTCTAGCTCTATTTAGTCTTCACAACTTAATCAACCATCAGCAATGAGCTCAGCACTGGTCCATTTTTTTCACAATTTTTCCAAAGGCTGCATTCAGCCCCAACACCACCATCATTGCCTCATGACTTCCACTGCCAGCCGTATTCAAGTCCAGCACTTGCATCGTTGTTCCACGTCACGCACACGCACCAATATATCTGAAGGCTGGGGCGCAATGGTGCGCCTAACGCGCGCTTATGGTGCGCGGTCACCAGGACTGTTTAGCGAGCGTCTCACGGGTAATTGGGTGCAGACGCCGCCGTCTCGTAGCGGCCTCGCTGCTCTGCGCCGTGGCAAGCTCGCCATAATGGAATTTGATCAAATTAAAGGAATATCTTCTACTCTTGAATTTGGTGGAAGTTAGCGATGAAGCGCTCACTCAAAACTACCATGCCTCGCAACAGTTGGCTGTCCTTAAACTACCTTAGCGTTAGAAATTGATGCACTGGAGTGTTCCGTAACATTTGATTCACTAGTAACATTTGAGGTCACCAATGAAAATTTCAAATTCACTTCTTGCAAGCAAAAATTAGTGGTAAAATTGCATGGAAATGGATATTTTTGTGTAAACTCGAGAACCACTTATAAAATACATAAATATCTAATTACAAAAATTTCATCTAAGGTAAGTTGTCCTATTTCATGTGCTGAAGAGTGCTTGTAGTCATCAGTTGCGACGAATCCACAGTCACAATAATTGCGTTATGTTGAAATTTATGTCTAATTTTTAGACCCTACGTTATGGAATCATTAATTGCCAAGACCAGAATGTTGCCGATGTTGAACTAAGAGTTGTTAAAAGGCAAGACATAAATGTCATAGAGTACTTAAGGGAGTTGTTTCACTTACGGATTGCATAAATATATTTTTTACTTTTTTGTTCGAATACGTGCGCGAAGGCTTCGATGTGCTTCATTTTAAATTTGATGCTTCGAGCTCAAATTGTTGGCGAGATTTCGATCGTCGAAGTTGCGTAGCAACAGTGTGCGAATGAGATCTTAGACGCAAGTAGTAAATTGTAAATTTCAATTTAGCATATCGTCGACGTTTATTGACGTAAAACTTGGTTCAAAGCACACTCTACTAGTAATTGACTGTTCTATCAAATCCTGCATCAAAATTTTCTACTTCTGTGCATGAAAAACGTAGGTATATGCTATGGGTCGATATTTTCATTCAATTGGCACTCATGTAACATAAATAACATAAAAATTTTCATATTTCTAGAAGACTTTTGGCTCATGTTTATTGACGTAGCGACTTGGTTTAGGGCTCATTTCATTATTTATTAGATTTACTACAGTCATTATAAATTATATTTTCAACTTAGGTTTTCATTTTTTTTCTTATTTAAAAAAACAATTTTTGGAAAAATCTTAAAATGCCACTAACAACAAGTTTGAAAATTGACTCTATAATAATTGTAGAAAATTGTTTTCTGAGTGTGATTACACTAAAAGCAATTTTTAAAATCAATTGGTTTGACTTGAAAGTTGTCTTGAAAGGTGCCTCCAAAGATCTTTCTTATCAGAATTATTCATTTTCTTTTGAAAAATTCGAAAAATGTGTGAGAGCAAAACGTTTCAAAATCCTAATTTACTTACGTGGTGCAATTTTCAGATGAATTTGCCCAATAGGGAAGAAGTCAGTCCAAAAGTGAAACAAACCCCTTGTGTCGCAGGAGGGAGATTGAGATTCTTTTCAGGCCCCAATAACAATAAATAAAACAATTGAATTAACCTCAGCAGAAATTCTGAGAACATTTAACTATAAAGCGTCGGCTGAATTTAGATGAGGTCAACTATTCCTTTAATGAACAAGTGAGAATGTAAAAGATAATTAGTGTCCTAAATAAACATTATCATTTTGATCAAATCCTATCATTATCATTTTGATTCCAACATTAAGAAGTGGAATTTTCTATAGAATTTCATGGGAACAAAATTTATTCAACGTTTAAGTCGTACACTTCACTTCTCATATGAATATAGATCATATTATCTTCAGTATCTACTTTTTCAGTCGGTCTCCACTCGGAAAATGCTGTAAATTAAATCATGTTCAAACATGGCGATTTAACTGGCATCAGAACCACGTCGCAATTATGAACATCATTGGCTTATGTATAAGCATAGGATGTTCATAAAGTTTTCCAAGATTTCAGACGATTATTACAAACATATCATGTGAGGTATATGTATATGGTTTCCTTCAACTTAAACAGAAGTGACTAGAATTTTTTTACCCAACACAAAAATTTTAGCCCGTGCTCCTTTTGTTGCCCGGATTACGCTTAGCGAAGTTCGACATCACGGTAGGTACTCTCCAACTTCTCTGTAGTTACCATGCTAGTGCTGCTATTATCCATGCCTTTGAGGTCTCAACACAAGGTACTGGTGTACTGTCTACTTTATCCTTGTAAAAAGCCATAAGAAAATCAAGAGGAGAAATGTTTGAGGTATCTGTTGTTCGATCGTAGCAAAAGAACAGATTTTCAATAACTGCGCTGGAGATGACGTCGCTTATTGCACCAACGGATGCATCACTCACGCTGAGTTTGCCGCATCTCTTATGGTCTGCGACATTTCCAGTCTCTGTGAACTTTATATTCTAGTCTTTCACGCTTTGGTGTCAGGTAGATCTCTTCTATACTCATTTCTGAGCATACGTTGAAATGCAACGTTGAACTGTTTCGTGGTACCATAACGCACGCTGAGCTTTCATCTAAGATGGCACTAATTATACTATTCTCAACTCAGCTTGCACTAGTTGATCACAGTGGTATCCATTTTAAAACAAAAGTTTAGTAATTACTTTAGAGAATGTGAAAAATGTATGGTCATATCCTCAGTTATTTCAAAGTTATATATCGGATTCCTCAAGGACGACTTTATGGACGCCTCGTATATGCCCTTGTATTTTTACCACACACGACAATCATGTTTCCGTAGTCGCTGCAGCAATGACGTTCCAAGCGGCGATAAATTCATATCTCCTCAAACGGTGATGTTTATTCTTAACAATCATTTTCATTTCCACAAGTGACTGTATTGAAGCTTGTGCGATGGCCTGAAGTAACTTTTTCCTACTCAGTATTCAACCTGGTTTACAAAATTGATTTTTTCTTGGTGTAATGTAAGCTTTTAACCGATATTGCCTGCCAAGTGTCCCACTGAGCTCCTGTGGCAGCTATTAATTCATAACGGCAGTTTTCACTCGTATCAATAGCATCTGCTACTCTCAGCCTGTCCTACTGAATCAAGCTACTACGCTTTTCAAGTGTGACACATTCCACTCGTAAAAAAATAGTAATTTGTTGTCCTGCAAAGAAATATTAAAGGATGCCGCATTCCTTCAATTGGGTGTTTAATGTTCCATTGCTGGAAAACTGGGTGCTCTTTATCTTCAGCTTTATTTTGAACTAAACTGTTGATAAACTATTTCGAAACATTGCAAATTCTGAGTTAGAATATAGGTAGTGGAATAAAAAGGTACAACTTAATAACTAACTATCACAAAGCCCCGATGAATGTTAATTCTCACAGACCCTGTTCGAAAAAGAGAAAATTTATGGGCAGACCAAACACATTTCGATAAAATGTACATATAAGGGCGTCTGTACAGCCTAATTAAAATTAGGAAAGTGTGTTTATGTATTGAGTAGTTAAACTCCTTTTCACAGCATGAATATAACAGTTGAACCCCAAATTACGAAACTCATGCAGATGAACTTCTTCAAAAAATCTTTTTCTTGAACGAAGAAAACTCTTTAAATTAGGATCAGCTCTTGCAGCGACATCTACTGAGATACAATGACCAATCTTTTCCTCCAAGCGAATACATGTGAAATCAACGAAGGCTATAAAAAGTATACGCAACTAAATAAAATGCGTACTCTGGGAATTGAACATTAATATTCTTTAAAAGATTTCCTATCGTATTCGACAATCACAATGACCATCACAATGAGTCAATAAACAGAGGTAAGTGTTCTATAACTGCTTTTACTTGGTAAATTCAGATATCTAGGATGGACATATTGGAGTAATTTTGTAATTTTTCTGTCGAGGTACGACGCTCTTCCCCATGCAGCAAACCGTTGAGCGCTCTGTTCCAATGAAATACCGGTCCACTGCGTGTGGAGGATGCATAGTTTTACAATCATACTACTAATACAGTTTATGGTGTGCAATCGAACTGCCACTGCAAGCGTATTTACTTCCACTAGATAATAACAGAATATAGAAACAAGGATTAGCCACGTTCCCCTTAGTCGAGTTGCTACCAATATTATCATGCTGCAACTGGACAAGTTCCATGATGTAGAAGCGCTAAGTGAAGAGGACATACGAACCCCATTGACTGATGTGAGGTACGTACTCGCGGGTTGGGGATTTAAGCATTATCAGAATCCCTCTCTATGTACAATATATATTCTTTACTTACGATACCATAGGACGTGCCCCACACAGAAATTAGTCAACGTACCAAGATGGATAAGATTATTTAGGGTTTCAATACTGTTTCCAATTAAAATGCAAAACAATAATATCTTGAGTGCACTCTTTTGCGGAACATCCTTTTCATCAATTGCGACGAATGGTGAACTGTGTAGTAAGAGTGAGGACTGTAGTGTGTGACTCTTCCTCCTCATCCTCCCACTTTGTTGCTTTGCGTGATTAGTGCCTAACGACGTAAGACTTGTGCACCAATCCGAGAATGGGATTATCAGCTCACTTCTGCTGACAAATTCTATTCAATTTTATTTTATCCTATTATACTCCTTTCTGATTATTTTTGTTCTGTGAAATTCGGTTTGACGGGCCAATAGATTCAACGCTTGACTGTAATTTACTGAAAACAGTATCATGCCAGCGACGCATTAAGTGCTCGTGAATAATTAACCGACGAGTAAAATTGTTAAAAAACTAGAATAAACTTTGGCCCTGATGTTTTCACGTATCTCCTTGGTAATAATTGATGTGAAGGATCAGATCAGGATTTTTCAATGAAGTACCAATACATTTCCAGTTGTAGTACGGTAGCTTGAGGTTATGTCATAGGGGTGAGTCACAGAGTAATTACAGGTTTTGATATCTTTGGCCGTGGAGGGACGGAGGTTAGTTGAGTTATTATAAGCATGAATGACTTTAAAATGCTTTCCAATGGTGTTAAAGGTCGCAGCACCATGCAATGATTTTTTCTGCTATGTTGATCGATGATGTTCGAATTATATTTATGCGGCTTGCATCTCATTTCGAACGTATTCGTAATGCAACTGATGGATGAAGCGCTACGGCA
>JACJUY010004689.1:10148-32724 GCA_014220935.1 Platorchestia sp. MABIK
AGATCTGGATACATACATGCACCCAACACCAAAATAAGATCTGTATTACATACATGCACCCAACACCAAAATAAGATCTGTATTACACACATGCACCCAAAACCAAAAGAAGATCTGTATTACATACATGCACCCCGCGCCAAAATAGAACGAAACAATCCGTAGAACCACATGACACTGAACGACTCACCAGAGTCTCAGGTACAGTAGTTTTATTGCAGTTGCCCCTGTGCTCTCTGGGATTGCATGAATTTATTGCGACATGTAACACTTCTATCTTAGAAATTAACTTTTTAAAATTCAGTACGAAAGCTTTACTCCCCTTAGGAAGGTACGACTATTGTATCTATGAGAATTAGCGTTCCCCTAGGGAGGATTAGAGGTTCTGAGTTGTGTGATAACTAGGCTTTCCTTTTGTTGAAGTAGAAGAGATTCTTCGTTTCATATCGGAATATCTGTTTTCAGTTCACTACTGCCTTATTTTTTCAGCGCCTGTTGCTTCCTTTTCCAACTGTGATCTCATATCTTACACTTGCTTCACGAGTTTCTATGTCCGTGGGATTTTGTGCGGGAACACACTGTGTGCATAGATTTCCCGCTCCCTAAACTCCATACAAAACGGTGCATTCATCTTCCATCTCTTTGGAACACCTTTGTCGCAGTTTGGGAGGCTCAAACTGACTTATCTAATCTGATCTGAATTATAACTTCAATACTATTTTCAAGTTCTAACACCTCGCAACTGAGCTAGTTGTAGACCTCTTGGCACAAAGAAAACAAATTCATTTTTAAAAGAGTGCTGCATGTTCTTGTCTTGTGACCCTATTCCGCCGCTTACTTCTTCAGTTATTTTCTAACACCGTTTTTGAGCTTAAACAGGTTTTATGATCGATGGATGCTTCGCCTTCATCAATTCCTAATTTAAGCCTGACGTGTCTTCCATTTTATGCCCACTCGTACACAAGCAGCACTAAGCTTCTAATTGATTATAATTATACAATCACAGATACTGATATAGTAAGTTCAAAACTATGCCTGTTTGTTTTCTCTGGCGTTATTGAGGGAAAATATGTAGAGCACAGTCTACATAGCTACAGATCTCCCTCGGCCTCGCTCAAGCAAGGCCCGCATTAAAGTTCTCAATGAACGACTCCGATCTCCTTTCAAATTTGCTCGCATGGAGAGTTTATGCTACTTCAGCTCTATTCAGAGCTCCTTTCTATTCAAAGTCTGAGGAAAGGGCATTGGAAAGAAACAAAGATCATATCTACTTGTGTAGCATAAAGAATTTCATCGCAAGTACCTGTGTTTCGTGTTAGACTTGTTTATTGGGCTGTCTTACTAGGTTTTCTAGGTAAGCATCGCTGGCCGATTTCCATGAAACTGTCGAGTAAAGATTTGAATCTTTTTGCTAGTTTTCATTAGAGGCATATGTATATTCTCGTTTTCTGTAGTGCCCTTTCGAGTAAATAATAAGCTCCTTTGCTTTTGTAGTTATTCTTGGGATAAGATCCCCTCAGGGGGATACAACTATTGTATCTATGGGAATTAGCGCCCCCAGGAGGACTATGTGAAGGCCCGAGCTTAAGGTTAGGTAGGCTTTCTTTTTGTCAAAATAGAATAAGTTTTTGTTTTGGTACAAACCATCTTTTTTCGGTTCACTGCTGTCCTGTTTTTCAGCACCTACTTCTTTCTTCTTCAACTTTTTCTTGTTTCATGAACTTCTTTCTTAGCTTGCTGTTTCTGTGCACCTTGCGCATAGATTCCTCGTTCCCTCAACTCCATCCTAAATGGAGCCTTCATTCTTCCTCTCTTTGAACATCTTTGTCGTGGATAATTGTTTTCATTCTTGAGGTGAATTCTTCAAATTTATTTCATTGCTTAATGGCACCATGCCAATGTATTCCGTTTTCATTTATGCATTTTTGTTGCTATCTTCGCGTACGAGTCGACTTTTTCTCAAATTGTTAGATGCAATACATAGCACAGTTCTATTTTCTCAAGGTAAATTTACGCTCAGGTTATATTACGAGCGGTGCATTTCTGTACAGCGGTAATTTACAGCATAATTCTTCTCTGCAATCGTTAGTTGTACGTAAAACCAACACATTATCACAAATTAAAACTCTGATTAATGTAGCATCTTCAGTGGCCAAAGTTCATGAAAAGTTCTCTCTGAGGCTTGGTTACTTGGGTCGATTTAGTGCCAAGTTTTGCACACGAGCTCAAAAAGAATTATTAGTGGTGAATGAAACTAATGTCACTATTGCATATGTTGTGGGGCAGTGCGTATTTTTTCACTCTACATCCTGACTCTATGGGAATTACTTGAATAAATTAATCGAATACAACTACTCGATCTGAGTTTCACGCAGTTCTAGCGTATGATTCAAATATCATTAAATCCTTTTTGATAATTTTCATGGTTTAACTATTTTTGACTTATTTGAAGGTGCTTGTGGCGAATCGTAAAAGTTCTCTGGAAGCCTTTTGTGTGTGTACGTATTCGTGCATCTGACATCCACTGTCGAGTTATGAAACAGGCGTTAGATGCAAGCACTTCTACAGAGCTTGGACCTCGTTAACCATCTACTGTTGACTCCAGGGATAGAATTGGCTTGTGCAATGGGCACGTTAGACTGCAAGGCGCTGCTGCGTTTTTATCCCTTGTGTTATAATTTCCCAACTATTATTTGGGGCAAAGTATTCAATTTGTAGGCGAACATTTTACTTCTAGGTTTTATGTGGTATTTCTGTAGTAGCTATGACAAATGGCTCGTATTAAATATTTTTTCCCAGTTTTGTAGTTAACTATTCATTCTGAAACCATGTAGTGCTGATGACACCTTCCGACATGTGAGGCCCTTGATGGATAAGTGAAAGCGTCTGTAGCTGGTTTGTGTTGATGATAATTTGGACGAGTTTTCTCACGGATGATTGATTAATATAGGATGAAAATATAGGAACATAAGGTGAAAACGTGCACGCCGTTACTACTGGGACAGAGAATTAATTCCTGATTTTTTCAGCTACCTATTTAACGTTTGTACTTTTCCAGAATGATTTTGAAAAAATTTTGGGAATACTACCGTAATTCAATGGCCCCTCAGACGCTGTCCTCACGTTAACTCAGGTTCTAACTTCACGTTTTTCTGCCTGTAATTTGATCCAGAGATACACAACGCTAGGATGAATTCATACCTAATATAAGTTTAATCATGCTTTTGTCAATGATTTCATTTTCGAAAGCAATTTTACACTCACGACTGTATTTTAACCGAGTCCCCTGCTCTTGGAGTCGCTCTTTTTCCATCTTCTTTGCGGTAATTGGGCCAAATTTGGCCCTGCTTGAGATCCTCTTTTCGAGTTTTGCTTTGAGCCTCGGCGCTCTGGAGGGCCCTTGGCCGCTCCGACATCGGACATAATTACTTGGCCAACGGGCGGCGCGCGCCCTGCCTCCGAGGGGCGAGTGTGTGTGTGTGTGTGTGTGTGTGTGTGGACTGGGGGAGGTAGGCTTGCTTGGTGGCGCGGGGCGTGTATTGTTAAGTTTGGCTGCTCAGGTCACACATAATTGGCAGCTGATATAGCGAGCAAATAATAATAATCCCAAGTGCTTAATGAAACTCGTGCCGCTGTTGCTTAAAATAAGCTCACATGTGATATGTAGTGTTGAATGAAACTAGCTTCACTGTTGCATACAATGAGTTCCCAAATGGTGGGTTGTGTTGAATGAAACTTGTGTCACTGTTTCGTGTACTGTAGCCCAGTGCTTATTTATTACGCCTTACTTTGTGCCTTTGGAAAAATATTTGATCAGTCTGGCATCGACAAACAGGCGAGCTCTGCATTGTAAAGTATCCTGCATTTCATTACGAGATTTAGGTACAAAAAGGAAATAAAGTTCTCTGTTTCAGTTCAAAATTGGTTGATCTAGGTAAATTTTAGACAGAAAAAGACTCCTTGAAATTTGAAGAGTCTCAATTTTTCATTCAGATTTGTTTCTATACGTTTGGCAGAGTTTTTATTTCAGTTCTAAATTGTTTGATCAGATTAAAATGTTGAACACTGAAACTCCTTGAAATTTGATCTCTGTATTATCCATTTAAAAATGTTTCTGTCCATTTGGCAAAGTTGATCAAAGCCGCAATGTATTTCAGCGTACAACTTTTAAAGACTGCCTTGATTAGCGACCACCTGCTCTTTAACATAAATTATCATTCCACTCGCAAGAACCATAAATTCGTTTTCTAAAAATCGCACATTTCTTGTTGAAAAAACATAGGCGATCGTTCACAAATTTTTGGACCGACCGTGGAAAAATTCTATTAAAATCTTTGACGATATCAGCGTTGCGGCAGACCTGAATCTATTGATTCGCTCCTCACCGTGAAAAGAAGAAAATCAGATCTAGTTTGTTGTTGACAAGAAAGTGTTGCTGCCATGCTGCCTCATTATCTATTTCTTCATTAGCCTCAATTATTTATTCTCATTGTCTCCATGTAAAATTGAGGTTGCTTTCGTACTTGTGTTTAAGAAGTTTCGATGCTCTCAATTGTCTGCTACATTCCACAGTGTCTTGCAATTTGGAGTTCTAATTGAGTTCGTGAACATTTAGGAAACAATTATTATTTGTTCATCATTCTGAAATTAATTTTTCTTTTGAGATGATTACATAGACCATTGGAACAGTTCTGCATATTATATTAAAGGACATATCAAATAAACTGACACAAAATCATTATCATATTCCTACGTCAATGCTCTTGTTACTGAGACGGATATATAGTGAGAGAGTCATTTAATTCGATTGTAGCCTCTGCGTTAGCTCCCCTCTTTTATTCTCCAACAAGACACAACGCCAACTGACAAAAAAGGTGGCCCAGAAATTACTCTATTCATATTCTCAGGAAGCGTGAAGTGCTCTTTTCACGAAAGGACATCCCTCTACAGCAGGCAGTTAATTATTTTTGAGCGGCAGATCTTCCTTCTCAGGTCTCAGTTGCTGCCAAATTCTGCTGAGGAAACTGTTCTTGCCAACTTGGTCCTACCGAGTCCGCTGGGGCCCTGGCAGTCCAGACTGAACTTCTGCATCTTTACATATGTAGAGGGCTGTCGGCCTCGGCGGCACCTGTGCGCAGGCGGTCTATTGAGTCCTTTGTATTGCTTTAATCTCGTCCCCTCCTGACCATCGTGGATTAAGCTTGAGGTTCTGAGCTGAACTGAGCAATTTTTGAGGTGATGTGAACAGAGCACAGGGCTGGGAAAAAATAACACTCCAGTGTTTCTGTGAATGTTTCACTCACTTCTAGGTTATCTGGTTCAAACTTATTCGAACTTGGAATGAAATAAAATACAAAGCGATTTAATTAGTTCCTGCTCATGGGGCTCATATCATAAGGCGATTGTTGCATACAAGGCAATTGTCTGCTCCTTGACTTCGCAGAATACACTAAGCTTAGTTTTGCTCAGAGTCCGACTCGCAAAGATGTCAGACGGCGGGGGTGACTGTTTGGAACACAGTCGCGGTCCTTTACTTGCCGCTTGTTATACACTCTGCACTCATTACTCGTACAGTACGCACATGCTGCAAGTAAACGCCCTCAACACGTACACTACGCGCATGCTGCATGTAAATGGTCTGCACCAGTATACTTCGCGCATGCTGCATGTAAATGGTCTACACCAGTACACTTCGCGCATGCTGCAAGTATACGGCCATAACACGTACACAACACACATACTGCATGGTCTAAACGCGTATACTACGCACGCACATTCAGCAAGTATACGGCCTCCAAACCGCGCGGAGCGAGCCTACGTACATCCCAAATGGGTTTTGGTCGGACGCGGTGGTCAGTCTGGGCCAGGCAACCGTCCAGCACTTCTGAACTTCGGGAGCTTCTGAAGATGTCCAGAATGAGCAGGTACGCTGCCCTACATGACGGTACATCGTGTATGGAGACTTGCAGTCTCATCAGTTCAGCATATTCATGGGCTATCTTCACCTCCGAACTTGACAAAATAAGAAAATTCGCTCTGTCGATCTATCGGAGGCATAAAATTATAGGAGACGCTATAGAACTCTATCTTTCTACGACTTGTCGGATTTACAAGCTTGAGGTATGAGTGTTTCTATTGTTTGCAGGCCCGTGTTTGATCCTACAATATTCGCAGGCCTGTGCTTTTGATTCCTGAAGCAGAAAGTAAAACTGCATCAATGTGCGATTATCGAGACCACCCGCGCTGCGTGCCTGGTTGGCGTAGGTCAGGAGAGGTGCCATGCCTCTATCGGAGCAGCACTATGTTAACTGAACGTATCACTTCTCAATTCCCCCAGGTGGCTGGAGTTTGTAAACCTGGCCTTGTTTAGAATATTGCTGAGAAACGGTTTCATTTAATAATGTTCGTTCTTGATGAGAGATTATTCAAGGGTTTGCATCGAAATTCAGATTTATTTAATCAGTAAGCTGCAGCAATAAACAATTGCATATTGTTGAAGAGGAACGTTTTCCATTGCTACAATGGGAGATTTTCAAAACATGCATCTGAATCATTTGTTGCCCTACGCGCGTCTCCGCATCCAGCAAAGACAAGGACTGGTGTGTTAATTAAGGTTCCGGTGCGATGAGTTGAATGTCCTTGAATCAAATCTGGAGGATTTAGCGCTCTTCACGATATCATCTCGAGAATTTCTACTAAGAGGGTCTTTCGTCGAACAAGTTGACCACCTGAACATTCTCCAGAGGTATCTATAGTCCTTCACAGCAAAACAAGAAGCGCTTGTTCTTCGAATCTGCCTTCATTCGACAACGTTTATGTCTTTTTTAGACGCTCGGATTGCAGCTAAATACTTCTGCGAACATTTGGTAACATTAATTAATAGTAACACAATGTTTATGCATACATTTTTTTCAACAATATGACTGTAACATTTAGCGTTTAATTATTTTAACTATCTGGTGTTTGTGATTTACACATAATCCTAGCGTTGTAGGTAGCTGAATATTGTTCTCTTGGTATGTATCTGGAAACTGGGCGTCAGTGAGCGGGCAGCATCTGCTGAGGTGAATGTAGGAGTTGCAGGAGAGAAGCAGGCTGCAGGTGAGGGCAATCTTTGCAAGAGCATTCCTTGGCGCTTGCGTTCCTCAGTGGCATCCCATACCTTGTGTAGCCGCGTCAGCGACGCTTATTACACGAGCTTATTCAGAGACGACGTGGCACGTTTTTTTTCTATTGTTGTCTTTTGTCTGTTTTTTTTTTGTCTTGCTGTCTTTCTGTTGTCGTCTTCACTACCTCTCGTGACAGGGACCTGCGTATTGTGCAACGAAACTCACAGACGAATATTTTCGTTTATGGCTCTTTCTTTTCTAATTCCCTTCTTCCTCGTAGTTACTATTTCTTTCATCCGCATTATACTCCGTGGGCCATTCTTCAAAAGTTTTCCATTATTAAAGCCTTACTTAGTTGGAAAAGTTTTGAAGCTGTGATCGTAATCGTAATTGTTTTCCAATTTAAGAAACAAAACTTGGATGTTTCGATTTATAAACTACAATGAACCTTCTCAACAACAGATCAGACAAAGCTGTAGTACGCGTTTCCCTAACATAAATCTAGCGCACCCTAGCATTCACGGAAGGATCTTCTACGCAATGCAAACCTCGTATAGTATCAGCAACGCTCGACGTTCTTCGATGCCATGTTCCTGCGAAGGAAGAGATCGCATGAACCTTCTCTATGCGTGGCTGGCGTGAACGCCCAGTCATCTTTACACAAATGGTCCCTGTGCAGCCATCTCACTATGAATGGCTCATCCGGGAAGCCGTCAATTAAATTTCTTAGTGTTAATCTTACCAGTGATGCCGCTAAATCCCGGGCTTCGCAATATCTGAGGCTGCCGTGCAGCGCTGTGCCATTCCAGAGGTCGTCTGCAGCACCCGCCGTGCTGAGCGCGTCTATTGTTGGTGGTGGTGGTGCGGCTGTCGACAGCTGTGTAGTGTGTGGTACTTGCCAGCTGTGATATATAGTGTAGTGTCGCTAGCCGGCTGTATAGTGTATCTGTTACCAGCTGTTTTATATAATGTCATCTTGAGGCAGTATAGTGTCTGTTGTCAGTTGGCGATTGAATTGCCAGCTGGTGTGTCTGTTGCCAACTGGTGAATCTGTTACTAGCTGGTGCGTTTGTGGCCAGCTTGAGCATCTTTTGTCAGCTGGTGCGTCTTTCGCCATTTGGTGCTTCTGTTGCCTTTTGTGATATGTGGTGCGTCGGTTGCCTGATATGACGAGTAGGGCGTTTGTTTCCTGGCGATGGGTTAGTCTGTTGCGTTTTGTTGCTTTAGCATCAGAGTGCAAGCTTTTATTCCACTTGTCTTCCATGGCAGTTAAATTATAAGTGCAGTTGTACTCGTTTCAGCTGTCTTTTGTAGCAGTTGTTTCCCTGTGGAGCAATTGCTACCTTCTGCACCCATTGTTGCTTTCTGTTGCTGTTGGTTATTTTTTTGTTTTGATGCTTCCACTTGCCATCGTTGCCGTCGTTGCGTTTTGTTTCAGTCGTTGCGTTTTGTTGCCGTCGTTGCGTTTTGTTGCCGTCGTTGCGTTTTGTTGCCGTCTTTTGCTTTCTGTTGCTGTTATCGTTGCCACAAGATGCGAGGTAAACTTTTTATGCCGATAGCTGTTGCCGATAACGCGGTTTGCCCAATCATTTCTTCCAAACTGCTCCAGATCGCCGTATATGAGCGAACTTCATCCTTGCGCTGTCTTTGTGAGTTGCACTTAAATAGTTTTTGTAATTTTCTTCTTTCATTTTCAATTCTGCCTAAGGGCGTGGGTTAGGCGTATTTTGAAATTAGTTAATTTTGTTTGTCCTATCCTATGAGGGCTGGTTAGCCTTTCCTTATGTTGAAATAAAATAAATTTTCTTGATTTGTTAGCCCCTCAGGGGAATACAACTATTGTATTTATGGGAATTAGCGCTCCCAGGGGAAAAATGTATGAGGGCCCGAGCGGAGAGTTAGGTAGGCCTTCTTTTTGTGTAAATAAAATCTTTTTTGTTATGTAAAGAACCGCCTTTTTCGGTTCACTGCTGTCCTGTTTTTCAGCACTCGCTACTTTCTTCTTCAACTTTTATCTTGTTTCATTAACTTCTTTCTCAATTTATTGTTTCTATGCTCCTGCTGTACAGATTCCGCGTTCCCTTATCTTCATGTTAAATGGTGCCATTCTCTTTCCTCTCTTCTGAACGCTTTTTTTTAGCGGTTAGGGGGGCTGAAACTAACATCTAATCTTGATTTGTTAAAGACCATTTTTTTGGGGTAACTACATACTATCCTGTTTTTCAGTACCTTAGACCTTCTTCTTCAAACTTTATCTTGTTTTCTAATCTTATTTCTCAACTTACTTTTCTATGCGCACGGGATTCGACGCGAAAACACACCTTGTGCATAGATTTAATGTTCCCATAACTCGATACTAAATGGTGCCTACATCTTTCCCTTCTTTGAATATCTTTGTTGATGTAATGGAGGCAAAACTAACTTATCATCAACCCATCATTGCTTAGATTACTGGGAAGCAAATACTGGATGTCGCTACCAGAGGTGCTGTTGACTGAGTGTTATTCATCCTTCCCTTCTACGCCGGTGCCTGCGCGTGGTTGATGTGTGACGGCATGGAACTTGCGCCGCGTCTCGATAGTGTGTCACTTGCCTCGTTCTATTTGCAATATTCTATGTACGACTACTCGTTAATGTCTTCACAGTAATTCAGATCTGGTCTTGTGAGTATTCGCGACCGCTAAAGAGGAGTGTGCTTGCTGCACACCGACCTGACGGGTGACCCTTATGAGTTGGACTATTGAAAAAGTGTCTCTCTGGGGTTGAAAAGACTATGAATCTCCTTTGTAGTATTGGGTAATGTTAACATCATGCTTGTTATCTTATATATACATCTATATATATTTGTTTTAGTTTTTATTCGTGCTCCCATTGTCAACATTTGTCTTCCACTAAATTCTCACATGATTCATTGGAACGTCTATGTGTGGTGACTTTCTGGTTATGGTTGAAGCCTCACCATTTGTGTTACAACAGCTGTTGATTTAGGTCTATTCATTCGACGTTCAACGTTGATAAATATGCCCCTTACACGTATTTAATTCTGTTAAAAATTTCATGGGAATCGCATCGGAATGACAGAAATGATGCGCTCTATCAAAGAAGACTAAGTTAACAATTCTGCCCTGATCGCCTTGCTCGCGCTAGGAACTTGCACCAATTTTAATCCCCCGCAAGAGACGGCCATTCTTGATTCACTTTTGACTTGAACTTGGAAGCTGAAGAGCCACCTTGCGTCACCCAAGTTCCCTCATTAGGACCCTTCAACTTCTTATCGACTTCCCGGTTCACTTTTGAGGTATAATCGGAATTTTTTCACTCAACTAATGCTTTCTCCATGTTCTTTGTCAAGTGTCGAAATACTTTTTAATATTACTCTGTATTTGCATCATCCCTGAAGCTTTGAGGGAGCGAGTGGGTCCTTGAACATATATTGGGTACTTCGTGACTTCTGAGAGATACTTGGAACTTCTGAGCTTCATTCATGGGAAGAGCGTAAAGAATGGACCAGTTCTCGCCAACATGATGTAGAAAACTCATTTCAAACCTCAATTGTACCCTATAGTAGCTGCCTGTGAAAGCCTGTCTTATCAAGCCACTCCTTTGTGGAATCTTGTCACTGAGATTAGCTGCCTTGAAAATTTATTTTTCTGTGACTAGCTTCCATAAACGACTTTCACGTGGAACTGGTAGTTCTCCAGTACGAGTATCTTGGTACTGACTGCAGCAGGTAGCTGAGCCAACGCCGCTTAACTGAGGGACCGACACTTTGCACCGCCTCGGGAAATCATTCAGCAAATCGGAAGTTTTCGAAGCAGTCAGCATGTTTCGTTACAGAATTTTTGGAAGTCGAGCTCCGTTTCGCACACCCAAACCATGAAAAAATAGAACGGAGTTAAATGTAGCTGTGTGGTGTGTTCACTTATTGTTGTTTGGTCATCATTACCAGCGAGTTTTGAAACATTTACTGAAGCATAACTGCACCACGTTTTATTCGTTGTACCTATTCATTCGGTTCAAACTCTTTCAGTTAAATTGCTTGTTTAAAATTTGTCATGCTGTAGTTACACGTGACGTGATAATTTGTCCCTTAGTTCAATTCTCTTTTGGGACGAAAGAGCATTTCCGTTAGCGCTTCAGTGACCCTCAAAAATTCTTTCGTTCGTTGAGGCCGACAAAGAAGCATCAAATTTCTCTAGAAAGAGGCCTGCAATATCACTAAAGAGCGTCCAAAATACGCCGGCCAGCTCCGGCGAACACTTCTCATTTCTCAAAGGCTCCTATCTGTTTTTTTCCCCAGCAGACGCTCACAAAGAAATCCGCGCAAATAGAGGGAATCGACTGGGCCTTATTTAAGGGCCTTGGTCCGCTGTCACTTCCCGGCTGGTAGCATCTGTGCCCTGTACTGCAATTGAACTCATTGCCGCCACTGCCATCAAAGTTCCCACCTGACAAATTTTCGCCTGCTCAGGTTTTTTGCCTGAATTACGTGGTATCTCTTGTGGTAACATTCGTTTCTTGGTCGTGTTATTCCTCTCTCCTATGTCAAAAAATAAACATCCAATGACGTGCGTTGATGTTCTGTGATTTGAGAAATCTAACCAATGAAATTGGAAGGACAGTCACTGTGTGCACTTTAATCATTCATTATTTTCAATTAAACGGAACATACTCAACAAAGGAGTGCCATGCTCAATTATAAAATTGAACGTTGCGACCTCATTGGTCATCTTTAGAATCTGAGGAATGTAAAAAATCACATCACTAACCCCTCACGAGATACAACAACTATGTTTATGGGAATTAGCTATCCCAGGAAAAAGATGTGAGGTCCCTATCTGAAGACAGGTTGGACGTTTTTTTTTTAAACTATAATAAAAATTTTCAGTTACAAACCATATTTTTTCAGTTTACTGCTGCAATTTTTTCAATGATCTATGGCTTTCTTCTTCCAATTTTTATTTGATTGATGAATTTCTTTCAATGTTTCTGTTTCTACACGAAGGTTGTGAAGACACTTTGTGATAAGATTTTTCGTTCCTTTGTTCTATTGCGAATGGTGTTTTCGGTTTACCTCTCTTCGGAACACCTGTGTAGTGGACAGGAATGCATGAACTAACCTGTAACGTAATGTAATCTCTTTTTCGTGAAGCAGAAGCTACACAAACTATGTAAGCCCCTACTTAACTCCATGAATGTTGACTTTCGAGATATCGAGCTTTAAAATGTCCTGATTTGATGTGTGAATCAGACAATCAAGAAAGGAAATACGATTATTTTTCTATTTCCATAGTGAATTTAATTTTTTCATGTTTGGTATTCAAAAAGTTGAAGACACGGCTGTGTTGAGAGCTATTGCGAAATGGTGAAAGAAATATATCATCGATGCAGCGTACACATAACAAGGTCAATGCTTCGAGTGATATTTATTCGTGGTAGGACATTATCTTAAATGATGACAGTAAATTTTACTGAAACTCTTTGTAGTGGTTGTCCTTACTATTTTATTTATTGGTGAACTTTGTGTACGATACGTTCTCTGAGAGTTTAACTTATCCATTTTGAAGGTTTGAAGTTGCTCTTCTTAGATACATGCTAAGTATTCTATCCATTAATGAACTACAGGCCAATGTTGGTCCCCGTAGTGTTTTATTCAACTATCGAAATGTAGATACAAATATTTAAATGCCCATGCCACCTTCACACACTATTTTTCCACTGTTGCAGTTACGAAGAGAATTAGCCACGATTGGTTGTAGTAAATCGATTGGTAACGATTGGTAGCTTTGTTTAAAGGTAATCAAATAGTTTACGTATAGCGGCTATGAAATCTATTCCAGTTGGTAGCAAAAAAGTTATTTATAAAAATAAAAGTGAATACTTTGCATCAAAATTGAATTTTAGATTCGTGTATCATGCAAGACGCTTGAAAGAGTTTGCTTACGTATCAAGTGTCGTGAAAAATGAACTGTGTTTAAGCAGGCGTCAGCTTCAAAACCATTGCCTGGAGCCATTGATTCAGACCGAACAGTCATTCAAGTTATATTCAAGGGTCCGTTGAGACTTCCATACAAAATCTTCGAATGATTTTCAGATATTTGATCGAGTACAATTAATTAGTCAACCAGTACCGTTTCAAGTTACTGGAGTTGAGGCCAACAAATTCATGGGTCGAACAAATTGTGGAAACGCATTATAGAGTGGAATTTTTCGAGCATAATGAGGAGTTGGTTCTCCTTCGGCATCAATTGGAGCTTTATTGCGTCCGGGAATTATTGACGTGTGCAAGCCTTGAACTTTGTTGAAGGGAATTTGGAGCTATTCATAAAGTCGAACTTGTTCCGGCTCCTTGAGCGAGAATGGGAGCAAGGAAGCGATTCCTAACTCAGAAGTGAACCGCAGAAATTCCGCTGTATTACGCGTTTAAGGCTTTCTGACGAGCTCTGTGTTTCACTTGCGTGTTTCTCACGCATAGTTCAATTGCATCTACCGTGAGTGTGTGATGTCGCTTTGGTTCGTGACGTTTTAGGACAAAAAAAAGATTGTGCAGGAGATTGACATAAAACTGATGAAATATTTTAATGAAACTTAGCCTCACATGCTTTTTCAAGTCATCAAGTACTTGTAATAGCTAATTTAAATTAAATTTGGGGCATGGCTCCCCATGCCATCTCTCTATCTTTTTGGAGATGTACTCGAATAACCTCGTTCCTAAGTTGGCAGGGCGAACTTTTCTAATGTATGTCACCCAAATGTAGACGCGTGAAAATAATTCACAGGTAACCACCGTTCACTGTCGAAAATTGTTCGACACTTTCTAAGAATTAAATTAAACAATTAAATTGAACAATTGAATTTTAAATAATTAAATTTTAAATAAAAATAATTAAATCAAATAAATAAAATTGCATTTAAAATGAAAATCCTAAAATAAAAATTGGAAAGTATTACCCTAAATTTTTCTCTTTTCGAATTTAATTTGAACCCTTCATTCCCTAAATGAGGTGACCTCGGGTTGGGCTGCGGCTCGACCTGCAGATTCTTTCCGTTCCCAGTGGGCTTCTTTCCGTTCCCCGTTAGAGCTTGTTCCGCACGAGCTGGCGCTACTGGCTTGTGGTTGTGCTCCGAACCAACTTCGGCGACGTCGGGTGACGTAACTTTCACCATGGTGGGGTCTATCCAGTGTGTCATCTCTATTCTTCAATCGTCCAGTTGACTGCTGTCTACGTCTTGATCAAAGTTACCGTGTTACATGGCGCAGTTTCTTCTGGCAATCTTAACTTCCTGTGTTTCATTCTTTCTATCTTTTGAGTTCCAGTAATTAGCATTTCTTTCAATTTTTGTTGTGTTATGTCCTACGCACCAATTTTCATCTCAGCGTACTCCATCGATCAAAGGAAATCAAATTAAGTCGAGTGAATTCGAATTCAAATCAAATTTATATAAGTGCCTGGCTCTACTAAAAGTGGAGGTTGACCGTGACCTTCTCATCAGAGCGCAGCACTGATCAAAGTTTTATCTAATTTCCATCGAATGAACCTCGAACTATTCTTTCCTTTTCATTCTAAGATGGAGTGCGCTTCATCTCGCTCTATTTCGCTCAAAATACATTTTCTAATGCCTGAACGTATTCCACTGAAAACTACTCTTCTTTAGGTGAGTTAGTCGCCTAATCCTAAAAAAATCTAAGTGTTAATCTTCCGAATATCGCATACAAAATATTGAATTCTCGCACCCCCTTCTAGCGCTATAAAACTGTTCTTCTGATCGCGGGCAGTATCAACGTCCTGAGACTACTGTTCAGTTCTCTCGCTTCGGGTCAGCTACTTCTCGAAAAGACCTCAGCTTCTTGAAGGTGGGTAAGTTGTAATGTCCATTGAACTGTTGCCATGAGTTTGGTCGCACATTCTTGTCGTCCCTTTTTTTCCTGTTCTCTAACTGTGCCCTTACTCGTGCAGTATTGACGTCGCGACGGTTTCTGTCCCGATTTTATCTCTCTTCGTTTTGAGGCCTCTACTTTGGAAAGCCACCCGTTTCCCGTCGGTGGGTTAAAATTCGAAATATTCTGATTTTATTATGAACATTCTTAGTTCCTTATATTTGTTTCAAAGCTTCACCGCTATTTTTTTTTTTTGTTCTACAGCATTGGGTGCCGACTGGTGTGGTTCTGTACTATGACCTCTTCTACCGCGTTGGGTTCTTGCGAAGACGTTCGTTGTAGCAGACGGCCACGTCGAAGCGTACGCTGCATTCGTTGATCTTGCTGGCAGCAGGAGCTGGGCTCGATGTCGTGCACCCTGGAATAACTCGGGAATGGAAGATCTCTCGTCAACCTCCACATCAATTTTCGTTGAACAGTTATCACTGTACACTGTTTTCTGGGTTCCTTGCAGACTTCGGTCTGTTTTAAATGTCACGCTCTCTTTAGTTCAAGGAATCTAGTACTTTTTGTTTGTGGAGAGAGACGGTAAAACTGGTTGGAGGGAACTTTAAAATTCAACTTCTCCAACCTCAAAATTTAACCCAGGCTTTGTTGCCGATCGAAATAAAATTTTCTTCTTTAAATATCACTTCGGCTATTGCCGTTCGAAATAAACTCTTCAACCTTAAAATTTAAACTTGTAACTTGACTTAAATCACGGCTATTTTGCCCTGTCTAAATAAAACTCTTTAACTTTAAAATTAACTCAGGCTGTGGCCTATCGAACTAAACTCTTGAACTTCAAAACTTAACTCGTATCGCGTGAAAATTCTAGCTAATGAATTTTATCAGAATTAGCTTTATTGGGCTTGCCCCTATTCGTATTCGCCGACCGTAGGTCGCGTCTAGCCGGGTGCGTCCCGTTGAGCGGGTATTTCTGATGTTCATCTTCAAATTATTAAAATATGCATCAATTGAATATTTAAATTTGTATTTCTCATTATTTTCCACTCTGAAAAGGCTAGAGATTAGGTTCAGGCATTGAAAAATCTCGATATTACATCATTTCTTGCGACCGTAGCCCTCTCGTGTTGTTCTTCCTATTTAACAGAACATGAACTGTTCCTCTGATTTACGTGATGGAAGGGGCTGATTAAGTTTTGACATCCAAATCACTACAGGCACAAAATTTTTCTTGAAAATAGGTGCGTTGTTTCATGCAGTCATTTTTGTACTGTACATGTAATTTTATGGATGCATTTTATGAGACGTTTTTGTTTCTTTGCGGATTCATAGATCTCTCTCAATTCAAGTAGACCCTTGCCGAAATTATTTATCCAATGACACTGAGTGAGAAACTCTAATTTATGTTGCATAGTTAATAGGGACCAGTGGTAATTGAGGAAATTGGCGTGTACGCTTACCGCACAAAACCATTGTAGACTATTTTTTTCCTTCTCACATTTGTCTTGCTCGTGCTCCATTTTTTAAAGAATAGAGCTAATCCAGCTCATAGCCCTAAAGTGATCGCCTGACAAAAACGCATCTTATCCATGAATGACTTTCTCAACTAACTTTGTCTCCGTACCTTGTGCATATATTACGCGTTCCCTCAAGTCAATAATAACTGATGCCTGCGTCCTTCCTCTCGAGCGCATTTGTTGCGGTTAGGTAGGCTTAACGTATCCGATGTAATCTGACCTAATTCTAAAATACGATATTGAGCACCTTCAACTTTTAGAGCGACTTGAATTGAACGCGGAATATCATCACCTTATGGTATGTGGCAATATTTGGCAATGATTTGATGGTTATAAGAATTTCGTTTTTCGTTGAGTCCTGATATTTATTTGCGGGAATCCGACCGCCAAGTGATTGGTGTAGTGGCTCAATATGTTGGTCCAGTTGTGTGCCACGTGCCTCAATAGCGACTCCCTGGCGATGATGTGAGGTCCCGAGGTGATGATAGGGTAGCCTGTCCCTCTTTAGAAAAAAATATGAATTTGTTTGTTAAAGAAAAATTTTTAACGATCGAAATCTGTCATTTTTCAGCTCAGTTTTCTTTCTTTTTCAGCTCCATTTTCTTTTTTTTTTAATTTTTTCCTTGTTTCTTAAACTTCATTCTATCTTACAGTGTCTAGTTCACAGTGAAAAGACGCTCATGTGCGTAGATTACCTGTTCCGTTAATTCCACACTGAATAGTACTTTGCTGTCTTGGGAACACCTTTGTTGTGATTACGGACGCTCAAACTCACCTAAAACTTAATTTAAATGAAATAGATTGATTTCTGGGAAAGCTCACTTTTAGGATAAAAAGGAAAACCAACGTGGCTAAGAATATCATGATAAAAAAACAAACGTTTCGGATTATAAAAAATCCCTCTTCAGTGTTCTGAAATACAATAAATTGAAATATTAAAACATTCGTACTATAAATCTTCTGAATAAACCGGATGTATGATAATGAGATTAAAAAGACATGATATAACAAAAAAATTAAACAAAGTATTAACAAACAATGGAGAGNNNCTGTCACCTTTCGCACCGGCTGTAACCTGACCGACTGTCACCTTTCGCACCGGCTGTAACCTGACCGACTGTCACCTTTCGCACCGGCTGTAACCTGAATAAACCATTCAATTCATCTATTAGAGAACACTGTTTGAAGATAGACCATATTTTTAAAAATACAAATTTTAAAATTTTGGATTCAACATCATATTTATCCGATCTCAGCATTTTAGAGTCGATGCACATTTTGAAAAACCGTCCGTCAATAAATGAATGTGAGACGGCGGTGAAACTCTCCATTGTTTGTTAATATTTTGTAGAGTTTTTTGTTTTATCATGTTTTTTTAATCTCATTATCATACATCCGGTTTATTCAGAAGATTTATAATTACAATGTTTTAATATTTCAATTTATTGTATTTCAGAAAACTGAAGATGGATTTTTATAATCCGAAACGTTTGTTTTTTATCATGATATTCTTAGCCACGTTGGTTTTCCCTTTTTATCCTGAAACTTAATCTACTCTCAATAAAAACTCTAATCATCTTAGAGTTCATTTCCAACTGCCAGCAGTCGAGATCAGTTACTTCCCTAGATGTTAACGATCAGGTAACTTACCTGGGTAAATGCGGTGCGGTGCTGGGAATTTTTTTTATCTTTCTTCGACTGCCATTTTCAGTTTATGATAGTATTTAATTTTAAAGCCTTTTTTTTAAATTGCGTTGGCGGTAGCCCTCGAAGACGTCGTTTTGTTTCGAGTTACAAAAGCAAATTCCTAGATCACATAACATGTTTTTGCTGCAGTGAGGACGAGCTGACTCTCCCTGCATTCACATCTCATAGCTGCCCGACGTTAGAGCGCTGCGCACATTTGACCCTGATAGTTGCTGCTCAGCGCCTCTCTTTTGGTCACAATTATTGCGCCAGTTGCTGCTCATACTACAAAAGTAAATGCACTCCCTTTACCAGGCCTTATAGCTCACTTCTCACTCATTTGCGACATGCTCGGAGTACGGAACGCGTATTCTCTCAAAGTTTTAGTAAGCCCAAGCATGTTTTAGAGTTCTGCCAAGGGATTACAGCGATTGCGTGAGCTAAGAGCTCATCTCTTCACTCTTGTACAGTTTTTTCTCGTGATTTTAGAACAGAAATTTTCTTGTGGTCTTTGCAGCCTAGTTTAGCGGATGGGTGTTGTTCTGCGGCGCTATTTACTGTAGTGTTTGGCTGTGGCAAACCTGAACTCAATCATGACTGAGGCGCACGGTTTATGAGCTCAATACCATTTTTTGTAGCTCGAAATCTCTGGAATGTTTACGTGCGGCCGCTTCAAGATTCTGGTCACGCGGCGGTGTGCGCGGAGCTTTTATTTTGCGCGAACACTCGCAATATTTCAGCGAGCAACATCATTTGAGCCTTAGCTTTGAGCAGCAATGTAGTCCTGTCTTTTTTTTCTTGGCCGATCCTCCTCTTGTCCGTTGTTCTTTTGTGCTTAGCATCAAAGTATTTTGCGCTACGCCGCCCGTATATAATACAGTTTTTACGTTCACACATTAGCAATGTTGTCCGTGAGAAAAAATGAGCGTGCATTTAAGGAGCATCGAGGTCTTTTATGGTCGTGTTATGCCACGCTTACACAAGTTTTAGGAGCTTTCCAAGAAAGAGCTTGTTTAATATCTGTTTGCGTACAGCACAGGAAAAATTGTTGTGAGTTGCATAGCAACGAGTTAAAACTGCCGTCAAGCGTCAGGTCCATCCACGGTTTGCTGTGTCTCATTTGAGGGTAACTACGCGATCTTTCAATTTTTGTTGTGATATATCCTTAGATGTTCTTGACAACCCTTGGTTAGGAACCCAAGCAAACTTTTGTTTCTGTTTTTAGTGTTTTGCCCAGGGGAGATGTTGTTATATTGCCTCAGCTATAGATAGGCCTTCGGGACTTCTATCTTTCACACCCACATTGCCTGTTTCAGTTTTCAAATGTTTTTCGCAGTCCCTTCTTTTTTCATGTTTCTATGCGCTGGGGATCCTGTGTGGGAACACACCTCGTACATATATTTTCAGTTTTCTACAGACCGTACTAAATGGTCTTTTTTCCACGTTTTTTTTTGTAATTGCATTTATTGTAGCTAGAGAGCTTGAAACTGAATCGTTTAATGAACAATAATTTGGGATTTTTTGTTGAAATTAGATTTTTTTCCATGCCCCCTTCACCCCTCTGAGAAATCAAGTGTCATGGTGTTATTCATGGCTCATTCATACATCCATGTATGATTGAATCCTTCAACAACGCTTTCTAGGTTACATTGTTTGATTTACAGTGCAGAATAATTTTGTTAGAGAATACCTCGGTCGTTTGTTTTAAAATCCTTCATAATTATGAGAATGCAAACAGATTTTCATGGATGATATGTGCGTTATGTTGAAGCGTGAAGATCGAATGCGGCAGAAATTCTATATTCATGATGAGCTACTGTTTTAAAACAGTAGAGTTGTCATTTCATACACGTAGGCTGTGCAAGTAGCTACTTTCAGTTATTAATGATCCAATATTGCCTCCCCTCAGGGGGATACAACTATTGTATCAATGGGAATTAGCGCTCCCAGGGGGACCATGTGTGGGCCCGAGCTAAAGGTTGGGTAGGCTTTCTTTTTTGTTAAAATAACATTGGTTTTTGTTTTGTTACGGACCATCTTTTTTCGGTTCACTTGCTGTCCTACTTTTTCAGCACCTACTGCTTTCTTCTTCAACTTTGATCTTGTTTCATGAACTTCTTTCTCATCTTACCGTCGCTATGCCCTTTCTGCATAGATTCCGCGTTCTCTCAACTCCATACTAAGTGGTGCCTTCTTCCTTCCTCTCTTTGGATCTCATTTGTTGAGGATAGGGAAGCTTAAACTAACTAATAATCTAATCTAATCCAATATTGCAGATAAACTGTTCATCTAAAATGTATCATAATTATGATGCATATATCTTGGGGGGTGGGTTGTGCTGGATTGTCTAAGAGCATATCCTGGAAACTCGGTACTCCTTTAGAATATACACTGTATAGGATTCCAGAGCTGCACTGAAGGGGTCATGCGTGCAGCGGTAGCATCGTACTATGAGGAACTGGTGCTTCTCAGTTACCGCCCAAGCTACCATCGGCAGAATCAGAAACACTTCTTGCAGGAATCTGTCGCATATTTACAGTAGGTGTAAAATTATGTAAGCTTAATCTTCTGTTCATTACTTCTCTTTTCCGAGGAAGCTTACAACCGTTCTCTTTTTCATTTCATCAATCTGTTTCAACGTGTTATCCTATATTAGGTTTTGATGTCTGCCTCTCCCGGTGTTACGAATAGAGCTAAAGAGACTCAGGAGTGCTGTGTCTGTGAGGTGCCATGAATTAGGTGAAGAAATTAACACTTTGATTGCAATCAGTACAACTGAAGTTCAATATCCAGCTCAAATTTCAAGTCAATTGTAATGAGCAATTTTGAAATTAGCAATCATTAACTCAATCATGCCCTCATTTAGCTTTAATTAAGTATTTATAAAAGTGACTTTGTGATCACTTGTCGGTCCGCAGCATTATGAAAATCCCCTCCGTGGCCACCGGTGGCGCACGTTACGGTCAAAGTGATAATCTATTTATTCTAAGCGCACTAGTCAAATACCAGTGTAGCTTGTACAGAGAGACAAACCGCACATAGAAAAATAATCGATTTCAAGCGTTTTTTTATAATCGATCTCTCATGTTATGAATAATTCATCTCATGTTCAGATAAACAACGAGGTAAACATCACCAGCTGTCGCACTCCGTACTTGAACGTCGAATGATCTATGCCTCGTCTATCTCATAATAATTTGGTCACGAACACTATTGATATGATTAGCGTGTGAAACCTATTCTAAAGTGCTATTGTGGAGCAATAACACTAATCTACCAATGCAAGTATGTGCTTGAATCGTTTTCATTTTTGGATTTGTGTGATTTACCTCTTTAATTCTGGGTGGCTTCTCTTTCAGTGGAGTGCGCCGCTCAAGTAACCGTGTACACCACCCATCGTTTCCAAGGTCAATTTGACTAAAATATTCCACATCCACCCACCGCTGAAAGACGTTTCAATGTTGCATGGATGTATGACACTCTATATGAGTTCTACAGTGAAAATCCATTAAGTATTTCAACGTTTTACATCGAATTTTCTCCAGAGGTATTCCAGAAAGATTCCAAATTTACTGTGTTAGTTGTCTGGAAATCTGAAGTTGCTCTGCTGGCGTAACTGAGTGTGGCACTGCAGCTCCCTAGCCGCCCGCGCTGCCGTGAATCTTGCAATTGCAGTAGAATTAACCAAGCATTTCTACCTCGTTACAATTACAGTGGAATTAACTGAGCATTTCTTCCTCGTTAAGCGCCGCCGCCGCATGAAATGCGCTGAGCTTTCTCGCCGAGATTTAACCCATGAACCAAGTCTTTAGTTAGCTTAGCGGTAATACAGGCCTGCCCAAGTTTATTTTGTAAGTCGTGTTCCCTACGTTCTGCATTTTTCCGCCACGTTTCCTTTTTTCTCTCACCACGGAGAATGTTATCATATCAGCCTTTGGCGCTAAGTCTGTTACAAAACATTCAAGAGAATTTTATTCACACTCTACTCAGAGTTATATAAATATTGTGTCTACGTGAATTAGCGCTCGCACGATGAAATTGTGAGGTCCTGAGTTTAAGGTTTGGAAGGTCTTCCTTTTGTTGAAATAGAACAGGATTTTTTTTTGCTCAGGACCATCTTCTTTTCGGTTGTTCTAATCCTGTTTTGCAGTACCTGCGTACTTCTTCCTTCTTCAAATTTTTTCATTATTTCAGTAACTCCCACGCTAACACACTTAATGTTCCTATCAACAAGGATCTTGAGTGGGAACACTCTATGTGCATTGATTCCTCGTTCCCTTAACTCCATACAAAATGTTGCTTTCTTCTTTCCTCTCTTTGAACACCTTTGTTGTGTTTAGGGAGACTTAAATTAACTTATCTAGTCCTATGCAATTTAT
>JACJUY010004689.1:33667-45443 GCA_014220935.1 Platorchestia sp. MABIK
CAGTGACGTCCGAGGGTAGACAAATGGATCACAAACCTGTTGAGAACAGGATTAGATGGGAAGATTACATGGGAAATTCGTAAATTAATAGTCCAGAGTAGCTTCACTGTTGTGAAGACGAAGAGGGGCCGGTAATTATGGGAAATGTCAACAAAGCTTCAGCGCAAGGAAATCTTCTTTCATTTGTCATTTATCACTTAATTATAAATTTACGACCATCATACATTCCACAATTACAGGAAGCTTATTACCATGGAACGTATTTATTTTCTTCACTCTGCCAAGATTCCAAAGTTGCAAAGCAATGACCCCCACGGAGCAACAATCTGGCGCTGTTTACGCGGTCTAAGTTTGAGGCATCGGAAGGACTGCCGCCCGCGTGTCTCGTGGCTGAAAGCAGTCAACTTCGCTCTCAACTTTTAATTAAATTTTTGCTCTCGTTTATAGGCTGCCTTTGAAATGATATCGTAGCAAAACATCTCGCACGCTTTCTTTCTTTCGCAAGGGTTTGTTTACTCTTGCTAGGCAAGATTTGCAAAGTAGATGAAATGAAAGATTCTGTGTCTACGCAATTTTGTTCGTTTTATTCCGTTTGAGCTTCACTGGTTTTCGTAAGATGGTAACGAACTTAAACGAACTTAGCACCTCTGCAAGGAGCTCTAAAGTCTTGTGACATTTACGATCTAATGTCAAGAGTTGCACCGAGCATCCCGGTGTAACTTTTTGGTCCCGACATTGATGATTTTAGTAGCACAACGCCTACACCAGGCAGCTAAGATCTCAAATTCTGCTGCGAAAAAGTTTCACGACGATCTTGTGACTTTACTGTAACAACGAACAACCAATGCAATGCTGTTGTTGACGATCATTTTCTAAAAACCTCTTATTCAAAAACCCTCAGAGCTGAAGATTGTAGCAATATTTCATTAGTGAAGAAATCGCACGAATATTGGACATTTATCAAAAGAGAAGGCGTCCCCGTGTACGCTGCTGTGGATGTTGACTCCATCCGTCATGCTCGCCAGTAGCGTCCTTCAGACCTAGGTGTTCACGCGACTCGAGATCGGCATCTTGCATTTATCATGAATTTCACAAAGAGAGTATTGTAATATTGCACAGCCAGCTGTAAAATACGTCAAAGTCTTCTTTTAGCAAACCTGAAAGTTATATATAACCTGTGCAGCTACATTTCAAAAATGAAAAATCGGGGGGGGAAAACAAATGAGTGATCTTAAATACAAGATCTTACACTTTTTAAAATAAAATTGTTATTTGTTAATTTTTACTTTAGGGTATTTTTTTCGAACATTTTTTTTTCGAAAATCATTTATAAATTTCGCTAAAATTTTCCACACAACGAAAAGTCGACCTTTTTAAATTTGAATTTGTCATTACGGAATTAAATTTTTGCATTAATTTTACAAGCATACATTATGCATTACATAAATATATAAAGGTATGTATCATAATATGTTTAAAATAGACACTATTGATGTAGAGTTTCCCTTTGACTTGCACACCGAGCCGAGGTGCCTTTAACTTCAGATCCTCCAATTGTTAATAAATACTCTTAAAAGGCGAAAAAACAAATTTACTTGTAGAGATAACGAGATTCGTAGCTCGTTCTCTCGAACATTGTTGAGTGACTGTTACGCACGTCTCTTCTAATTTCCGCCACGAATTCCCATGAGAGAGTCCCACGCCTGAAACAGCTGGCGTCTGGCTTGAAAACACTAAAAATAGCTTTGTGGTCGACAGTGGATCGATAGAAACTTTATTCCTCCTTTCTGGGAGTAATTACATTGGCGTTCATGAACTACTGTGTACCTATTTTTTGTCCGGGATAGATATCTTTCTTGAAAACTTGTGACTCCTAGTTGACTCCTAGTTGTGACTCCTAGTTGTGCCGTAACCCATGTACAAGTCATGCGGACCGCCACTCTTTGCTTCTAATTCCCTGCCTGCGACTGCCGAAACTTCCTTTGAAATCTTGCCTCTGTAGGGAAGTGTTGTGCTAATGAATTCCGAGAAAAACAACCTTCAAATATTAAACTAGAATTGGAATTTTTCTTCGTTGTGCAAATTGAATTGTCACCGAGAGAATACCGCGGATTACTTCGGTCTCCAGAAGACTTCTTAAGGAAGTCTAGCGGCTCCGGAACATGGACGTTGCCTGGTATTGTTCTGTCATGGAGTTTGTGGTATCTTCAAGTCCTCAGCTTTGCCCTTGGCTCCCGAGCCTCACTAGAATTGGTTGTTTGTGAACCATGGTGTTGCGGTGAGCGTGATACAATGCTTACCTAGTGTTTTTATAGCCATGATCTAGCTGTACGATACTTCCAGTAATTACAGGTTGTCTCACATGAACTACCTCAGGAGGATACAACTATTGTATCTACGGGAATTAGCACTCCCAAGGGGAAAATGTGTGAGGGCTCGAGCTGAGAGTTTGGTAGGCCTTCTTTTTCTTGAGATAAAATGTTTTTTTTCTGTTATGTTAAGGAACACCTTTTTTTTTTGGTTCACTGCTGTCGTGTTTTTCAGCACCTACTACTTTCTTCTTCAACTTTTATCTTGTTTCATGAACTTCTTTCTCAACTTACTGTTTCTATGCCCCTTCTGCATAGATTACGCATTCCCTTATCTCCTCCCTAAATGGTGCCTTCCTCTCTTCGATACGCTCTTTTTTTTGTACCGGTCAGGGAGGCTTAAACTAACATATAATCTACAATCTCACACCAAACGTCTTATTTGGATAAGAAATAAGGTAATTGTCGTAGCCTACTTAAATGCATGTATGTCAAAATATGATCTTCATTTTTCTGGGAATTTCTTCCAACGTTTTTTTAAAACATTTATTCCATCTGTAAAGAACTTGTCATTTTTAGGGGGAAAATGCGTGGTCCTGAGCTAAGAGTTAGGTAGGTCTTCTTTTTGACCTCTGACTTTCTTCCTCAACTTATGTCTTACATCAAAAAATTTCCTTCTTAACTTACTGTTTCTATGCGCACTGGATCCTTTGTGGGAACTCACCTTGTGCGTAGATTCTGCATTCCCTTAACTCCATACTAAATGGTACCTTCATCCATCTCTCTTTGAACATCTTTGTTACGCTATGTGAGGCTTAAACTAATTTATGATCAATCAATCATGTCATCTTTTTCAAGAATTATTAACTGTTGAAATGCAGTTGAAGTATTTCAACATTTTTTCATTATTCAGACTTTGCAGCTCATCAACCGTAGCTTTAGAGGTGTGGGGTTTCTGTACAAAATCTTCGAAACCATCTCTGAACAGTTCTGGTTTCAACAACATCGGTACGAAAGGCTCGCTTGATGTTCCGTAAGGCTCCAGCCGCCGAGTGACCCAGCTCGTATTCGTACATGAAAATGACCCGATATCATTCGGTTGTCAACATATTCATAGAATTAAAATCAGTAATTTTAAATGAAAATTGTTTTTGGAATAAAACATACTTTAAATTGATCTTATGTATACAAATAATAAGAAATACATTCATGGTATATAAAGAAAACTACTCTAAATGCGACATTCATGTGAGACAACCTGATACTGCTGTGACTACCAACAGTACGACGATGACCTTAGTATTGTGGTGGCCTACCGTATACGATGGTGACATCGGTGTTTTGTTGAGCAGTGTAGTGATGGCCAAAGTTGTCTTCTCAAAAAGATGCATCTACTGTACCAACGGGAATCAGCTCTCCCAGGAGGAAGATCTAAGATCCCGAACTGAAGGTGAGGTAGGCGAAGTTTTTAGTGAAGGAGAATTGGATCGGCTTGTGAGCAGCCAACTGCTCACATTAGGATCATTTTCCTTAGTGCCATTTGCAGTGTATTATTATGCTTTTTTCTCTGTGTTTTTCGTATGGTGTGGATGGAAGCCGGTCAAACATAAACTCCGAGCAACTTTGATCACCTCAGTTTTTTCATAATTTGAAAATATTTGGTGCACACTATTCGTTTAGTTACTATTCACGTTAACCTGCCTTAAGTGTCTCCAGGAAAATTGCTAAAACTGAAATAGAACTGGCAATGGTGTTCAAATTCCAAGGAAAGATAAGACCCTATTTCGGCTATTTGTTTTTCTTTGTTTCTTAGAGGCCCGATGTGACCTCAGAAATGGGCGTGATCCTCGCATGATTATTACAAAGCCCGGGCATGTGGATCTTGGACTTCTGGCTTTTGGTGTCTAATGAGCCGTCCAACCCCTTGCCGGGTGAACAAAGGCCTCCGAGGCGTTTGAAGAGTTCCCGAGTTGCTTTATTCAGCCTTGCTTTTTGCTATTGGATCTCAAACATGCAAACATTTTGTTCTAGGCGAAGAAATGAGAGAAAGAATTTTAGCGGTAAATGTTTTGGTTATGATGTTGTGAGATATTTCCTGCATGAAAATGAGGCTCTCAAATCGCACTTTCGCGTTAGATATTGTGAAGGCCTTCGCTTTACTACAGCAAGAGCTTCATCAAGATCAACTGGTTGTTGTTCAGCATCTGCAAAATAATATTTGTCAGCGCTGCGTTTTCTACACACCTTCACACGGATTACATGAAAAGCTCTACTACCTTTATATGGTATAAATAATACTAGGATTTTGCGAGTCATCTTCAATGAGTATCTCTTAAAACCGTTTCGAATTGGTTGCAGATAATTTCATGAACGTCTTTATTTGTGCTCCACTTTGCTAGATCCCGTTCCTTCATTCGTAATGCGTATGTGCAGGCGCTTCCATTATGTTTTGAAGATAACTTTGATTAAAAATAAAGTGCATGACCTGCGTTCCGCAGCAAGCTCATTAACTTAGCCATGAAGCATTTTTTAACTTTTTACAGCATAAAAATCGCATTAGCTGAAAAATTTAATATCACAAATCCTTAAGTACTGTACTTTTTCGTACGAAGATGTGGAATATATGATACCGGTTTTGACCCTTTAACACTAAAAAGGCCGTCCGGTCATTTTGACCGAAATTCAAAATTTACGAATTTATTACACGGCAATTATTTGATGCCATGTGTCAAATTTTTTGACTTTTAATATTATGGATAATTCTGTAAAATATTAGGCTTTTACAAATAATTTATCACACTCGAGCTAGGTTTCATACCTAGAAAGGCAGTCCGGTCAAAATGACCGGACATGCAGTATTACAGGATAGCGAGCGCATACGAGATGTAAGGTCGCTCCTACTAGAGGTCGCGGTGCTCAGCCTAGTGTTTTGAAAGAATGTCCTGGTCCAACAACCACTCTAAAACTAAAAAATTCGCCTAACAGCAAGTTCAGCTCATTTATAGTTTGCTCATTGACAATTTCATCATTGAACATATTAGACAATGTACTGAAATTGAAGATCAAACTAAACTTTCAAATGCAATTTAGAAAGTTTCAAAGAAGGATATATACGCATTACTTGCCGTCATGTACGCTCGTGGAGTGCTAGCAAAGGGACAACCAGTTGATATGGCGTGGTCAAAGAAATGGGGTCCTCCTAGTATTGCTGAGTTGATGCCTCGAAATAGATACAAAGAGCTTTTGAAGAACTCACGGTCTGAAAGAAGTAAGAAAAACAGTTTATTTCCAATAAAGATGAAACAAAAAAGAACGAACATCACGATAAGAAACAGTGAAAACAGACAAATATGAGCTAATTTCAACTGTATGGAGCCGTTTTATTGAAAAATGTAAAGTTATGTACAGGCCAAATGAAAATAAAACAACCCCTCAGGGGGATACAGCATATTGTATCTATGGGAATTAGCACTCCCAGGAGGACAATGTGAGGGCCCGAGCTAATGGTAAGGTAGGCTTTCCTTTTTGTTGAAATAAAATAGGTTTTTGTTCTGTTACGGACCATCTTTTTTCGGTTCACTGCTGTCCTGGTTTTCAGCTCCTACTACTTTCTTCTTCAACTTTTTCTTGTTTCATGAACTTCTTTCTCATCTTACTGTTTCTATGCCCTTTCTGCACAGATTCCACGTTCCCTTAAGTCCATACTAAATGGTGCCTTCTTTCTTCCTCTCTTTGGATCTCATTTGTTGAGGAAAGGGTGGCTTAATTAAACTAACTAAGAATAATCTAATCTAAAATAATACAATAAATGAGCAACTTTTTGCAACCAAAGCTAGGTATCCGTTCACCCAGTATATTGCTAGCAAGCCTGACAAATTTGGCGTCAAGTTTTGGTTTGCTGTTGATCCAAAACTAAGTATTTGTTGAATGGTTTTCCCATATTTGGGGAAAAGACCCTCATCGCAAATCAAATGAATCCTTGTGTGAACACGTTTTAATCACCCTCATGGAGCCTTTTCTGAATTGTGGGTGAAATGTAACTACTGAGAACTTTTTATATTCATGAAACTTGCTGTCAGACTGGAAGAAAAGAAAACAATTGGTATGGTAAATCGAGTAAGCAGAGAAATTCCAACAGAAATTAAAAGCTGCGAGGAACCAATTTTTTTTTTAAAGTACTGCAATCCAACAAAGCTACTTTGACTCTACACAAGGAAAACTTTCGAAAAATGTCCTCGTGCTTAGCACTCTGCACAGAAATGTTTCAATTCTAGATGGACAAATAAAATCCCTGAATCCATTGCCCTGTACAATGACGCAAAATTTGGAGTTGACATTATTGATCAAATGGCCCGATTGTTTTCAACAAAGGCTGCTTCTCGCCTTTGACCACTGCAGTGCTTGTGCAATGTTTTAGATTTGGCTGCAATCAATGCCTTCGTATTATACCAAACAGATATAGGCGTTAAGATTAGCCGCAGAGAATTTTTTTTACTCCTATAATGGAAATTCTGCAGAATGAAATAAACAAATGTTGAAGTAAAAACAAGTGGTGAAATAGAGGATCGTACAGTTCAAGAGTCTGACATTCCCGATTGTTCAAATTCCAAGAAGAGAACAGATTGTCAAATAAAATATCCCAATGGTCTTTGCCGCAACAAGACGAAGAAAACTTGTAATAAGTGCAAGACATATCTTTGTGGAAAGTGCACTGCTCTTTAGAACATTATTGTGGTTTGTAATGAGTGCAATAAGCGATGATGATTTCAATTTCCATTTAATTGTATTTAAATGCATTGCATTTCTTAGATACGTCTAATTTTATTACCATGCAATTAGTGCGTAAAATGTTTAGTAAATTTATGTGCTTCGTAAAACTACACAATTTTAAAATGAGTTGATAATGAAAGAAGGTCATAAAGATATATATTAATAAATGCGTTCCAAACACTATTTCATTATTTTACTTTTATGTTAAACCGTGGTATTCTTCTCTAAAAAATTGCAGTGAATTTAGTCTAATTCATTTTACCAGCAAATCCTAGTTTCATTGTTCCGGTCAAAATGACCGGACGGCCCATGAAGGCATGAGGGTGTACGTGGCCGTTCTAGTGTTAATTCTTACTCAAATTCCAGCAGGTATAATTGGTGTTGCCAAATTAAGAAGGGTAATTAATTATATGGTATCACAAGCGATCTTCTGGGAAGTCGCGTTCTTAAAGTTATCGGTTCGATTAATCTGATAAAAGTCACAAGGCCACCGGAGCTAGTGTTGAACGAGTCCGGTGTGGTCCACACCATTGCTGTATAGCTAGGCTGGTTTGCAGCCGCACTGATGAGAATTTGCTTTCTTTTTCAATGTAACATGTTCTCTTCTGCTAATAGTGTTTAGCATTCTTCATCGTTCCAGTTGGCGCTGAGACGAATGAAATTCTTTCTTTATTTACATATTTTTGAAATTGGTTCTATTTCCGTATTTAGTATCTTTTTCTGTCTTAGTCGCAGAATAGCAGAGTAGTGTTTTTTTTACAGTCCGCAACGAAGTGCAAGATCACATGATCACTATCAAACGAGGTTCTCTTTTCGTTGATGAGAGAAAAAAATCAGTGCGAGCTGGGTTCTGTAGTATGACCGATGAACTGAGAACTGCTTTAACCATAGGTGCTCCCTGCTTAGTGAAACTTTAGATTTTTTTATAAAAATATTTCCTATTTTGCGATCGAAAGTTGCCCGTTTGGGGCTTACTTAGAGCTGTATTTCCGCCAATAGTGAATTAAAATAATTCTTTATCTCGCGTTTTTGAATGATAAAAAACATATCACGAGGTTGTAGCTTGTCACGAGCTATGCTGTCAAATTTGAATCAAATTTTATTCAACATTGTAATCGATGAGAGCCTGTCAGGTGTTTCCTTTATGAAAAAGCCCTACAATCAATCAGGTACTCTCCATAAAAACGCGAGACCTTCAATACGTGAACTAAGAATGTAAAACACCCTGAAATAATGGCCAGGTAATTAAACCAGTGCTCAGACAGTTATCTCCAACGCTGTGTAATGGATGAATACTTTCTCGAATTTGGCGTTGCTAGTCTGGCCTCATGTCACGACAGATGATCGGTACAGATCCTGCTTCCAACCACGAGACTTGGAGGGTGGAGCGTGATGCAAGAGCGAGGAATTTTATAATATGAATTTTCTTGGAAACTTTTCGGTGCGATGCTGTTCAGACATGAAATCGTCCTTAACAACGTCAGGTCCCGAAGTTGGAAAAAAATTTTTTCTCAAGTCGAGAATGAAGAAGTTGATTTCGCCTTTGGAGTTCTCATTCAGGCAAACTCCAGAAATGGAGTGCTCAGTCAAGACCTTGCTTTAAGTTTCTTTGAAGCATCGTTGACGTTGTTTTGAGCACCTTGCATGAAATTCTCGGGATCATTGTTCCTAATTAGGTTAGGTCTCTGGTATCTTCCAATTTTACTTATCTTTTGTTTTATGTAATCCTTTTTGATTGCTTTCACTCAAACTGTTTCGTGGCCGTTAAGTGAGTTTTAATTATTCCTCCGTTTAAATTTTCAAATATTCAGAAGACACTGCCCTGTTGATAAAAGAGTGTTTTGTTTATACAGCTTTTAGTCTTGACGATCTTGAAAAAAAACATTTTCTCGTAGGTTTTATCGTCATATACTCTTCCTTCAATTGTGTGATCCTCGATCTTTTTCAAATATTATGGTCCGAGAGTCTCATAGGAACTTATGTTTAGTCTTGTACTTCTATTCCTTCACTCCTACGATGACGTTTCGTCTATTTTAATGCGGAAATAATTTGGTCAGTGACTGTCACTGTCGAAGTCACCAAATGGTTGAGGCAGGAAATATGAGTCCAGGACGCTCACTCGTGCCGCGCTCGACACCAGCTCCAACAAATCCGTTTTACAGTCCCGCAAAGTTTATGTGCAGTCCGCAAAGCTTCCGTAAATACTGCCGCCGCTGTCGTCGCCCTCAGCAACCTCAGACATGGAACAGCACGAGCGCGGGCCTAAAGTAAGTCCAAGGAACGACTTTTCGGGAAGTTTTGTGTGGGCAAATCCGGCGCCAGGAGAGGCACTGCCATGCTCAAGCCGTCATTATTTCGAGACACTAAGTACACTTGTCGTGCATTAGAGGGTAAACATCAGGCTAGCATCGTGTCCGAGTTGTCTGTTTTGTTTTCGAAAAATTGGACTGATTGGCTTTGTAGGAGGTGATGTTTTCCGGGACGTCTTACAAAGCATCATTAGAAGTATTAGAAAATGATGTAGTCAAAAATTGGTAAAGATCATTGAGTCATGTTTGGAACAATGTCAATGATCATTTTAAATCCTGTCCCCTCACGTGGATGCAATTATTGTATCTACGGGAATAAGCGGATGGAGCGAAATCTGGAGATAAAAGTTAAGTAGGCCTTCCTTTGCAGAAACCTTTTTTTTGCTTCGTTAAGGTCCATTTTTCAGTATCTATTGCTTCCCCCCTCAAATGCTATCGTACTTCATAAACCTCTTCCGATTTTGCTATTTCTATGCGCAGAGTGCGAGGACACATCCTGTGCCTAGTTTTTTTTAATTCCAGAATAGATTGTGCTCAATATTTTACGAAAGCATTTTTTGTTGTTATTGGTGGCTTAAACTAATGTATAATCGTTTTCTCAAGCATCACCACTTGTCTGTACAGATGCACGAGATTTTTTTTCATTGAATTTTTGGAAGCCATCATTTGGGCGTTGCAATTTTTATAAACTGCACTTTGACCTGAACATTACCTGCATAACCTTAATAAAATGTAAATGCCACTTCATAGAAGTCTCAAATGTTACTCGAAACTGCAAATTTATCAGTTCAATAAAAAAATACACCATTCCATAGAATATCCGTAAAGTATAATTTACAACCATTGGAGCAGTCACCGGTGACAAAGATATCCAATCGATTCGGTTTTTATATTTGTAATTTAGTTACTAAGAAATCATTGAGCAAAAATTTACAAGGATGATACTGTAAGAACGTGAAGTCCGTTTCGAGAAGATTAGTCAAAATTACTGCTCCACCAAGTCCAACAGCTTAAAATCTGTTTCAAATCTTGTTCAAGATGGCACAGAAAGAGTAAAATACCTACGGCCTCGGCTTTTCATGAAGTGCGCAACACCGACTCCAGGTGGTACTTAAAAAAATGATCACCGACTCTAGGTAGCCACCAGAAAATTAAACAGCTCCAGTTCTCCATTAAAATTTAGCACCGACTCCAAACTGACCCTTGAAAAATTCAACACAGACTCCAAATATCAGTCAAACGGTAAAAAATCGACTGTAGATGACATCCAATGACTGAAACTTTTGATTCACGCCTTAACCAAGTGCAATTTTTACCAGTGCAAGCCGTGATTGAGGGGAGACTTTTACGCATGTTCTTAGTTGTAAATTGAACAAGATTTCCTTAGTCAATTTAATGGATGGGTGTTTCTCATTAAAATAATGAAGGAAAAGTTCAGTATGAGTAGATATCGTCCAAAAAACGATTGTAAAATACAGGCTAAAAAACTGATCTCATGGGAAAAAGAAAACTACTCGCAAAAATTATTCTAATGTATTCCCAATGGCAATGTCCTCAATTTGCTTGTAATATTCTTTTGCAAACATGAAAAAATAATTTAACATGGAGAACTGAAGCAGCGCCGTGTAGAAATTTCGATTTAGCGCTGTTGCTCAATCGCCAGGCGTGTGAAGCAAGGAATTCGGATTAAATTTCTATAATTTTACTGCAGGGGATGTTCGCCAAAAGGACCTTTAATTCATATGTCATAGTTGAATTTTATACACAATCGATTGTTTTTGACTTCTCTGTTAACATAAACGTAAGAAAATATTGCGAGTCTGACACTCCGGTTAAATGTGAAAATTACCTGCATTACACTTCATCCTACAGCTCTCGGTTCTCTACCTAAAAAAATAGCCCGTGAACCAAAGTTTTTAGTCCGTAAGCATTTACCTGAAGTAAGTTTACGCATCATAAAGAAGCAATCGTTTTTTTTCGGCACTAGGACACTCTTCTCGGGCTCAAGCGCCTTTCTGTTGTGCATGGATATAGTTGTGCGCATCTGCGTTCGTCGGAATGACCTCACGCATTAACGCTTGAGTGGCGGAACACCGTGGGAGAAGTTTTTATCCCGGTAACTTGCTGGCTCATACCCTTCATTCAGCAATACGCAGCCATGCTGAGAAATACATTTATTTGTTAATAAAATTGTCCTCTTTATGCTAGGGGAGTCAAACTTCAATAATGATCCTATGCTCTGTGGTAAAAGCCGACTCGATTCATATCTCAGCCCTATAGAAACTGATCAAAGATTCGGTTTAATTCAACATACGAAGTCGGCACGGAATTTTGACGAACTGGTTAAGTGCACTGTGCATTTTAATTAGAGTGCCTTTTATTTTGACT
>JACJUY010004689.1:53935-73889 GCA_014220935.1 Platorchestia sp. MABIK
ATATAGATATATGTTCGCTCAATGCCTTTTTCTATTGCGAAAATCGAAAATTTTTATAGAATCAAATGTGTTCAGAATTCAATTTTACATATCCGTATTCATTTTCGTTTACCTAGTTGCAATAGAAATGCAAAATCTGAAACTAGAAGATTAATCTAGGATTTTTCTGGGGAAAAATTTTTTGTACAAATGTTAAAAAATTTTTTTTTATAATTTGAAATTCAAAAAAATTAAATGCTACGAGGTTTATACAGTCCTTCCGGGTCGAATGAGACTTAAATCGAGCTTCTACGTTGAAAATTGTAGTGTGAGACCTGTTTTGCGTATTTTTTTTCTAATGTTTGCACGAGAACTTTTTTATATTGCGAAAATCGAAAATTTTTGTGAAAGAAAATGTGTTCAGAATTCAATGTTACATATCTGTACGCATTTTCGTTAACCTAGTTAAAATAGAAATGGGAAAAGGAAATTTGAAAAATTATGTAAATGATGCGAATTTTAGGGTAGTAGGACCCCTGAAATTCCTTTCAGTGATGCTTTCAGGTAACTAATTGAATAACATTGCATTTCCTTCGAAGCATCCAGAAACTTAGATGCTGTTTTCGTAATGTCCGTCAAGCTAAAAATTCTAGTTGTTTCTGAAACCTTCAAGGGAACAAAAGTAATTTTTAGCGGCCTCCACCCCACAGAAAGATATAACTATTTGATTTATGGGTATTAGCGTTTCCAGAAGGAAGGTATGAGATCCAGAACTGAAGGCCATGTTAAGAGGTCTTCTTGTTGACGCAATATTACAGGTTTTTGCTGCGGGCCATCTTTTAATGTTCGCTGATTTCCAGGTTACTTCAAAAGAATGTTACTTTTTGTCCTTGTTACTTTGGCACCTGTTGCTTACCTATTCTACTTTCATCTTGTTTTATGAACTTCTTTCAATCTTGTCATTTCAATGTGCCGAGTGTAGAGATACACATTGTGCATAGCTACCACATACCCTTAATTCCATTTCGAATAGTGCCTTCCTTCCTTGGAAGCACCTTTGTTGTCGAACGGGAGGCTCAAATATGCTTAACAGAATCTAATCTAATCATTCCGGCCTACATTACTGGTTACTTTCATTATCGTTTTCGTTGGCTATTTCCAGTTCACAAATAAATAAAGTTCATTTTTGTTGCTCATGCTCATCACTTTCGATTAACTTACAAAAGAAATGAAACAGCTCTGCATTTTGCCCTCAAAACTACCACCTGAAAATCCCTCGGTCTTTTACTCTTTACCGCCGTCCAATCGCAGAGAACGGTGGGCAGCGGCAGCAGAATGCAATTATGTGTCGCTGCTGCTGCTGCATTATTCATTTGCTAAAAAATTGCCCTCCTCTAAATCTCGAGCCAATAGTCTCTCAGCTTCCACTTGCTGCCGCCGCAGATGGTCGCACTTGCAAGACTTGGTCGTGGCGCACGTGGAGCAAATTGTGTCCTTGGGAGAAAACATTCCCAGCCTTTCACTGCAGCTGACGTCAAGCGTAAGCACTGTTCTCCGGGCCTTGACGTTTGTGCATTCAACTCCGGATAAAGAATGCGAACTTTCTTCAGTCAAATTCCTCGTAGGCACTGAAATTAGAATGTACCTTTTGAAACGTGAGCTATCGGAGTACGAATAATAATATTATCCCGGGTACACGAGAGATCCCGAATTGCAAACGAGTGGTCAAACCCTTATACCGTACTGTTTACCTCTCAAGAGGCATAGAATAGGCTAATATTTATTTAGCTTGTTAATCTGATGCTATGGTGAGTGGCTCCTTTGAGAAAAATATTAGGTTATCTCAGCTATAGAGAGGCGTTCAGGACTCCTATCTTTCGAGCTCACTTTGGTTCTTTTAGTTTTCCTTACTAACTCACTGTTTCCATGCAAACGATTTCATGTGTGGGAACACACATTGAGTATGGATCCCAATCGCTCATTGGTCCAGACTAAATGGTCCTTTCTCTCTTCGCCGTGAAAAAGGAGTCGTGAACTAATTGCTGAATTTTTATTGTATTGTTTCAAATACGTGTGATATACTCAATTTGTTGTTGTTGAGTGCACCGAAAAAAGAAAAACTGCAACTAGAGAGGTCATGCGCGTGCAAATGCTGCTTCTCAACCCGAGAGGGCTTTCACTGCAATAGCTCAGCTTTGTTATAAATAAAGCGGTCATCTGCATACTTGTTCTAATTCGTTCCTATTCACCGACTACGTCATCAATGTTTTTCTCTACACTTAATGACTCAAATTAATATCGAAACACACGCCGTATTATTTATGAAGTAACTTGCCAATCTGGAGCGTGCGAATTTCTATAGAATTGCTGGGCTTCTTTTCTCATGGTGATGTAGTCGGTTGGCTTATGCGTTAGGGAAAATGTTCTACTTCTCCGTATTTTCATTGCGTTCATCATGAAACCGTAGTATTATAAATTGAAACAGGAAACCTCAACATAGTTGTGACCTATTCCACTTTGAATTAAGTTGTCCGTTTTCTGTATACATCGCGTCAATTTTCAAACACATTGAAGTGAAGTATAGAGTTTTTCAGAATTTTACGTTTATGCCTGATGACCGGTGTTAGGCCCCGCGCCAGTATGGCCAGATGGATATTCTAGTATCACGCTACCGGCCTTGTAAATGATGTTCGCCGGAATTTAATTCGAGTAACCTAGATCCGCCCCACACCCCCTTGAATCCAGCTTGTCCGAAATTCGGGAGAGCGACGAAAAGAAACGGTCTGCTCTCTGGAATTTCGGAACCTCCTTATCCGTTACTGAAATACTCTGCAGCTAACATTGTTCCCTGCAAATAAATCTGGAAATTAACCGAGTACTATCTTCCCCGAGAAGAATACCGACTACCAAGAAAAAAATGGTCTCCACTCCTAGCGAGTTGTTAAATGAGAGGCGCCAATGAGCTGCAGCCCTACATCCGCTGAGAGACAGCCTCTACGAACTTAACTTCGTCACCCGTGAGCAAGGTCAGCCCGTAAAAGCATCCGAAAGATCGAGAATCTTGGGCCCGAACAAGTACCAAAAATACTTATAAATCTAACAATTGGCGCCGAACAGGGACAGCCTAACAAATATAATAAACATTTCTAACAACCGGCTTCTCTGTGACGTTCGTGTGAAGGGTAGGGGGGCTTGTGGCGTCGACGTTTTAGTCTTTTGTGAAGGCTGGCATTCTAGTGTTTTGCGGGAGAGGTACAGGGCAGCGTTATGAGTTAACTTGTTCTGAGGTGTGGAAAATATCACCTTGCTCAGAAAAACTCCTTAAGAGGCATAGAGTAGAAAATAGGCTTAAATTAGATGGGTTAGGCAATCCTATGCTATGAAGACTGGCGCACCGAGATGGATGCTGTTAGTGGATGCCTCAGCTGAAGAAAAGCCTTCGTGACTACTGTCTTTCGTGCCCATTCTCATTCTTTCAGTTTTTTTACTTGCATTCCTATCTCTTCTTTGTCTCCCTTTTTTCTGTTTTCCTAGCTTGCTGCTTATTTGCTGGGGGTATTCTGTATGGGAACACAATTTGTGTATAGATTCCACGTGTTCCATGGTCCATACTGAATCGTCCTTTCTCTTTCCTAAATGACAATATATCCGCAAGGGAAACAGAGCCTTAGGCTAACTACTATCCTTCTACTTCAGGTCGGGAAGAAAAAAAAGGAGTGAGGCTTTAGCATCATCAATTTTGCGGTGAAGGATCGAGGCACACAAAAAGCGCCATTCAAAATTATTTGAAAGCAAGGTTCGATCTGGGGAATCAGTGCCTTTTCCGTGCCCGAGGAGTTATGTAGGAATAGGGCTCAATAAAAGTGTTAAATAATCCTGCCCTGTGGCGTACCCTCATAAAATGCCTGACAATTATGGCCTTGAAAATTTTTGGATCCCTTGGAAAATTTGTGGGAATTAGTCATATTTTTTTAATGCCTTCTTACTTCCCAACCTGCGCAGCATAGGACGTGACAATCCATTGTGGTAGCTGCATGGGCGTAATTGGAGGTGTCTTTTTTTCTTCTTTCTCAACATTTTTTCAATGCCAAAGTGGTATCTGAGTTAATAATTAGTGCGGGAGCAAATGCCGAAGATATCAATGGCCTAGCACCAGCCAAATCAGGAGACGAGTACCAGCACAGCAAAAAACGGGTGTGAAGACGAGGTTGTGAGCTCTTGTCTCACACAATCGAGCTGCTTCCTGTACCACACCGTAGCCAAATATTTTTGTTCCATGTGAATGAAAAGCAGGTGTTCTTATCGTAACAATTGCATGGAATGATAGAGAGATGCTAAATGGTGCTGCCCGTGTTCCGCGTGTGTGCTTTAGCGATATACACGCACGTTGGTTTTTTTCTCCATTTATTATGTTTTCAGAGTGCCTGAATCGGTTGCAACGCTGCCAAGTATTTATCGTTGATAAGCTTTCAATGCATTATTTGATAAAACTCTTGAATTTCCCAATCACAGTGCTTGTGTTGGTTCTACCACTGATTTTCACAGGTGATCAATTCTTCTAAGAGTCTTTCTATACCTTAGCTGAAATACCTTTCTTTTGATTAAATTATTCAGAAATCCAGAGAAGTGCCTCTTTATTGGGCTCCAGGTCGAACTCTCTTCTATTTCTATGAAAAAGATGGCCTTAATTCTGCGGTATTTGGAGCAGCCAAACTTATGGAAGATGGAGCGGCGGAATGTTCCCTTGGTGCCGAGGCGGCGTCGCGTGCGCTGAATGGCGGATGAATCTGAGGAATGGTGCGCTGCGGCCTGGCGTCTGCGTGTGTGGAGCGGCGGTGCGGTGTGTGTGGAGCGGCGGTGAGGCGTGTGTGGAGCGGCGTTGCGGCGTGTGTGGAGCGGCGGTGCGGCGTGTGTGGAGCGGCGGTGCGGCGTGTGTGGAGCGGCGGTGCGGCGTGTGTGGAGCGGTGGTGCGGCGTGTGTGGAGCGGTGGTGAGGCGTGTGGGGGACGTGCATAGCCTCTGGTGCGCTGTTCTGTGCGTGCGTGCACAGCCGCAGTTGCTGGTGCGCTGTTCTGTGCGTGCGTGCACAGCCGCTGTTGCTGGTGCGCTGTTCTGTGCGTGCGTGCACAGTCGCTGTTGCTGGTGCGCTGTTTTCGGTGCGTGCGTGCATTTTAGCACACTTTTTTCGTGAATGCGTTCTTTGTAGAGTGAGAAGCGTCCTGTTGAGCATCACGAGGAAACTTGCTGTCAGTCCAACTTCTGGTAAAAAATTTATGTTGATTTACTGTATTCCTCAAAATATTTTGGTCCTGCTTCTTTCCTAATACCCTCTTGGACAGAAAATTTTTTGTAATTTGTTTTTTTGTTCTTCTATCAAGAAATGCGCGTGTGCTACTTACCCTTATGATGGTGCGATAGAGAAGAAAGTAAGAGAGTAGACGCCATTATGAGATGCTCAGAATTCCTGCGCCGCGCTCACGGAGCTAAGCTGGTGGCTTCAATTCCAGGCGCATTTCTCCTCCTGTCTTCGTTCTTCAAACTTTGTCTGCTGTGGATGTTCGTTGCTACTTTGATTGCCGCAGCTGCAATAATGGGTCCAAATGTATGTCATTCGGGATCGAAGCTTGAACATCGAGCATATTTCCATTGAAAAATTTTAAATTCCAGCGTGCTAGAATCTCACACTACTTAGGTTTCTGAATTGTAAAAAAATTGTGGAAAATCACTTACGTTAACTTGAGAAAAATATGCGGAACTCCTACAAAAGAGCAGCTGAGGACCTGTTATATGTCGTTATGGATCTTGAGTGGGAACGCGCCTTTTGCATAAATTCCACGTTCCTTTTACTCCATACTAAATGGTGAGTCCGTCCTCCTTCTCTTTGTACATCTTTTTTAAGATTAGAGAGGCTGAAACAATTTAATCCTACGAGCAACTGTTGCTGTCGGCAGACTAAATGCGTCCGATTAGCTCACGTGAGTGCACACTGTGAACGCAAATTTTTACTTACTCCTGTATTTACGATCCAGATACAGCTGACAATTGCACGGTATGCAAGAAACGAGCAAATGTGGAAAATATCCAGTCGAGGCACAGGTTCCGCTCGTTTTTATAACTACTTTATTTCGAATAACTTTCTTCAGTTACCTAATAGAAAAGATATAAACCTGAATACGTCCGCTACACACGGATATGTGTAAATACCAAACACGAAGGTCGCTATCGAGTAAAATAAATATTATGTGATGAGTAGCAATGATGAAAGTTTCCGTTGGTGCTTTCGAAAACATGACATGAATATGAACTACAGAACATATGACTCGCGCATAAACTGGGTACGAGAATTCCAGGTGTATTGTATGAACCATGGACTATTAAAGATGATTTGAACTGTGCTATAGCAGTTGAACGATTAAGCTACGGTCGAGTAAGGCAATTCCAGAAAAACATCGATTTCATGGCTCTTACCGTCACCTGATGCGATGGTGTTGCTAAATTCTACGCACTTTGAAGTAATCAAGTTAGTTTAAATTGAAGTGTTGGCGTTGAGCACTAAAAGCTGGTATAGCACCCTGTTACGGAGGCGACGCCGTGACCCATCGCTCTGGTGTGTTTGTCCTGCTGGCAACGTGGGAAAATTTGTGTGTCCGAGCTGTGACGGTGTTTATTATGACCCTGTATCATCGTGACGCTCCGGGCTTCCTTTTTATTTACGGTCGCTTCTGAATTCTGCAAAAATTATCCAGAGGTTCAATATTTTGGAGACGACATGGGCTAACACTGGCTGGCCGTGACTTTGAAAAGCAGAGCATGGTAGTTTGGTTGTGATAAGTTGTGTTCAATTTACGACTGGAATTGAATTTCTGTTTGGTATTGAATACTAACTGTTTTTTAACTATTTTAAAGAGAATGAAGAAAAAATCCTGGCAAACGAGTACATCGTACAACTTTCATTTATGAGTCTAATATTAGTGCCTGAATGAATCAAGGCCCGGCAGGTACTCAATTTCGACCGATTGAGTGTGTTCAGAAATCTAGGGGTAGACACGCTGCAGCCTGGACTGGACAGATGGACACACGCTGCAGCCTGGACTGGACAGATGGACACACGCTGCAGCCTGGACTGGACAGATGGACACACGCTGCAGCCTGGACTGGACAGATGGACACACGCTGCAGCCCTGGACTGGACAGATGGACACACGCTGCAGCCTGGACTGGACAGATGGACACACGGTGCAGCCTGGACTGGACAGATGGACACACGCTGCAGCCTGGACTGGACAGATGGACACACGCTGCAGCCTGGACCGGACAGATGGACACACGCTGCAGCCTGGACCGGACAGATGGACTTGCTGCAGCCCTCCAACTTGTGGTCAATGAAGTCCATCTTCAAGATGTTCTTTTGGTGTTCAGGATGTTAACTTTCAGATAACTAAACTCTCTGGAATTTTTTATAAATGCGGCGACGATTAAGGTCTACAGAGCTGATTATTCAGGATTTTGCGAGTTACGTAGCTCGAAAAGCGTTCCTTCACGTTTTTTCTCATTTCCGATTTGAAATATTTTTACGCTGAATTTGGTGTTGAAGAATTCATGAGAGGGATGCAGTTGAATAAACTACATCCAAATAGCAAATGAATATCTTGCTCATTATGCATTTCATTAAATTTCATGAATTTGAGACTATTTGTTACGCCAGCAAATTTATTAGTTTTAGTGTATATATATAAGTATATGTGACAGGAGTGCATATGTGACACGTGTGTGAAGTAGGAGATGTAGCATAGTTTTCACGAAATTTAATACAAATTATGAATTACGAAATTATTACTCTAATAAAGAGCGTCAATGGCTTACTTCATTGCTACCTAGAGCTTCATGCCAATGTGCGAGTAGACTTTTCCTATGTTAATTGAGGAATTTTTATCAGTACCACTGAAGGACTCCGCAGCTGCTGAGAAAGAGCATCAACTGTGCTCGACATTGTGTTAATTTCGCATCCATCGCTCGTGTTATGAAACTTGTTCTAAGAAAATGCTGCTTTAAATTAGCGTATTCAGCAGTTTTTGAGTGCATTCACTACCCGTAAATTAAGAAATTCCAATCGCTTACAACTTAACCTCCATTGTTGAGGAAAAATTGTTTAAATTACTTGTTGTCGACTATTCGTGGAACCCAAACATGTTCAACTATTTCCTTGTTATGATTCTTCAATTATAATCAAAGCAGTAACGTAGGAGAATAAACTGTTTCCAAAAGTAATTTTCAATCTCCCCCTTTTGAAGTCTGCCGTATTAAATTCGGCCCATCTCCAACCGCGTTACTGCCTTATAATCTGAGTGAAGTTCCCGAAATATTCATGACAGAGAGTGCGGTAAAAAATTCCGTCACATGTCACGATTCCAGAATAACATTAGCGTCCGACTGTTGGGAGCTATGGCAAGAGCTTTCTAAATCTCGGTTCTTTTGTTTGCTCGAGCCACACTATCTATTCATGAGGCTAATTTATGTAAGTCAAAGTCTCCACTGTTTAAAAGTAAAACAATAACTGCGACTGCAAGGGCATATGCGTCGAGACACGGTCAAATTCTCGGCCAAGATTGATCCAAAACTTGCTCTAAGAAAAAGACGTTCGTGATGTGCTTGGAACAACTCTGGTTTGTGTCACAACTGCCAGTAGAGATAGCCGTTGTTCGGCTTCTCTAAATGCTCTAATGGGTTTAGTCGTTCTCGTTCTATTTTGTCTAATTTCCCGTGTGATTCGTGTTGTAACTTTGTTGACGTAAAAGAATTCACATTCTAGCTGACGCTAAGAGTAGCCGAGATGAACAAGTACTAGTGTCACAAGTTCAAGACTACTGACTTGCAGGATGAAATATGGAAAATACACGATTTCCCTCGAATGCGCTCAAACCAAAACTGAGTGTAACTTACTGTACCGTAAAAAAACTCGAGAAACTATGAAATGAATCAAGCCGTCGTGGGGTTTGAGTTTTACATCGCAGCTCGAAAATATTTAGATGAAATTGGAATCAAATTTTAACTTTTTCTAGCGTTGTTAATTGCTTCCATGATTGTAAGTATTTTTGAATATTGGGTCGGCCATCGAACGATGTTTGTCGACTGGTGGCGGCGATGTACCCAAACATTGAAGATTTCTGTTTTCACATTATAAAATTTTCAACATGAACATAACAATTTTCTACGCCTGGGTATTCGCTCTTCCTGTCTATCATAAAATCTCACTGAAGTATTACTATACATGCTTGCTTTTATACATGAATCCCACATATGTGTGAAAATTGATTGCCTAAAATTTATTTCTTTAAAATAGATATCGGCTCCACCTGCGTTTTTCTGTTTTCCTCTCTCAGGGGCATAGAATAGCCAATAGGAGGTTGGTTGGGCTTGCCTACCCTGTGCTATGGGGACTGGTGCTCCGTGGGGAGATACTGTTAGGTGTCCTCAGATACAAGTAGGCCGTCGGGACTTGTATCTTTTACTCCCACTTTACTTCTTTCAGCTTTCATACTTTTTTATGTCCTTCCGATTTCTCCCTTCCTAACTTGCTGTCTCTATGCGATGAGTCTCTTGCGTGAGAACACGCCCTGTGCATAGATTCCCTATTTTCTGAAGTTCATACTAAACGATTCCACCTTATTCCCCCGTTAAAATATGTACGGAGCAATAAAAATGGAGCATTAAGCCATGCGCTATACTTGTAATGCTCAGAGAACATAGGTTTACTAAAATACCGAGTTCAAACATATCAGAAGAAAATTTACTGACAACCGAAAAACCAATTAAACAAAGATATGTTGGATTACAAGTATTTGGCCAAAGCCAGAAACAAATTTTTAGACTTCAAAGCGCGACTCTCATCTGTAATAACTCCATGGGGACGATTGTTCTAATTGGAAACAATTTTTTTACGCTCCTGTTGAGGTGTCTTGCTTCATTCTTGTTCTTGCACTTTCAAATTTGTAAGGTATTTTGGACTCCTTTTGTGCACAGCACTTTTGAACATTCACCGCAAATTTCCTGTGCGATTGGGGTGGGACAATTTTTACAATTAGTGTTATTATTTCGCTTGTTTCCAATGGCACCCAGCTGAACGCGTTTTAGAAAATCTCGCAAGACTTGGTTATTTTTTATAATAAATTAGAGCATTTAAAAAACGTTTCTAATCATTATTCCTGATCCGAGAGAACCATGGAACCGTAGTCAACATTGCTAGGGCTTCGCGTTAACCTGCACCATTAAAGTAGACCAATGGTTCTTAACCTTTCTTTTCCAATTCACCACTTTTCAGAGAGCCAACTCTCCATTCCCCACCACAGTATCTTCCTTTTACTTATCTGTGACATTCCTAATCCAGCTGTGTTGTCCTTTTACCCTAACATGATATACAATACCTCATTATGGTTGTTTGTATTAAAACAGTCTGTAAATTGTTGTGATTTTTAAAGTAAGTCAACATTTGCATGTAATGTACTAGATTTTGAAATACTATCGGTTTTTGTAGGTGAAAACAAATGCACGAGATTCCCCGCCTGGCAACTCCGCCATTCCCTACCAGTGGAGAATTCCCCACAGGTTAAGAACCGCTGGAGTAGGCAATTTGAACTAAAATATTGTGCCCACTCATGTTTTTGCGGTGTTGATACAGTAGACAATTTAAACTAAAATATTGTACCCAAACGTGTTTTGCGTTGTCAGTTGGGTTAAGGTCTCATTTGTATCCCTGTTGCTAATGAGCTGCCTAAGGTAAATTTCTTAACCCAATTTCCTTTTCGTAGTGATCCTGTTTAACGCAAAGTCGTCAAGAGTCGTCAGTTGAACAAAAGCTTAACACAGTGAAAGGCAAACTGAAAAATTTCACATTGGACACTATCTTTAAAATTTGCCTGGACAACTAACATGATCTTCCATATGCTGTATAGCTCCAATTCCGATCCACTGATTTAATTCTTATTTGATCAGAAAGTACACAATAAGTAAAGACAATAAATCAACATATCTACATTTACACATCACGTTTGCAACTTTTGATTACCCACACACAATATCACAAAAGTTATGAAGGAAATAAAGTGGGGCTACTCAGCTACTTCCGTCCGATTCTTGCTAAACTGGTGCCATTGTTATGATCATGTGTGACCTCATTGCTATGTCGTCCAGTGAGACATGACGCCAAGAGACGTAGGCCGGGTATGTCTATAATATATTGAAAAAGTTCCCAATGAATAACTATATAGTAGAAGTCTCCATGCCATTATGGTTAATAAATTTCAATATTACCTATGTGCCCCTCAGGCGATACAACTATTGTATCTATGGGAATTAGCGCTCCCAGGGGGGAAAAATGTGAGGTCCCGAGCTGAAAGTTAGGTAGGCTTTTTTTGTTGGAATAAAATGTTTTTTGGTTTGTTATGGACCATCTTTTTTCGGTTCACTGCTGTCCCGTTTTCAACACCTCTGACTTTCTTCTTCAACCTTTATCTTATTTCCTAACCTTCCATCTTTACGAACTGTTTCTATGAGCACCGGATCCTTTTTTGGAACACCCTTTATGCATAGGGTCCGCGTCCCCTTAAGTCCATAATATATGGTGCCTTCATCCTTCCTCTCTTTGAACATCTTCGATGTGGTAAGGGAGGCTAAACTAATTTGTATTCAATCAATCTATTACCCATGTACAGAACTCTCGAAACAGGCGCTCAGCAATACTGTACAGCTGGGGGCGAGCTAATTTGACGTATCCTGGGTCTCGCGCGTCTTTCTGTCGAAAGCTTCAATAACCACATCGTGCTTAATTGAGCGCAATTAACTCTGAGTCAATTTAATACTCATAAAGGATCGTTTACGAATCACTTCACAAATTTGATTATCTTAGAAAACAAAATGAATAATGTTATGGTCATTCGCGGATGACTTAGATCGAAAAGGAAACTACATTAAATACTTGTCATTTCTATTTAAAGTATGTACTTCTTTTAATAGAAATATAAATTAGAGGGGTGAATTTTCAGCCTACATTGACCTTAGATTAGGCTTCAATAATATTTTAGTAGTTAACTTTTGAAATCAACAATCTCACGAGTCTTCTTGAATCTGCAAAGAAAACACGGTAGGTAAAAATGAGAGTCCGTATGTTTGAGTTACAGTACCTAAATTTGACTTATGCACGGCTTTCGAAGTTTCACTGTACATTGGTGTGTTTTTTTTCAGGCTGGTGTAAAAGTAATGTTTCATTTAAAAATCTTTGGTAAAATAAGTAAGCCAGTGACCATGAAAATATTTTGCTCATTTAACACACTCCATTGCTTTCAATGACCTCATTCAATTTTTCAATGTGCTTATAAATTCCTCGCTTGCAAAATTCTCTAGGTTTATAATCGAAATACCAATTCAACTCTTTTTCAATCTTTGTTTTTTTTGTTATTAACGTAATTCAACTTGAATGGTTTTGTAGTCCTCGAAACAAACGGAAATAAGAAGCAGATTGTATGGGCCACGTCTAACGGTCAAGCAATTTCCCTCGTATAGTTACTGTAGGCTTCTCAAACACAAAATCATTCAACTGATCGGAATCAAAACAGTAGGATTCTCGGACACAAGAACATTCAACCGATTGAAATCAAAGGTTTTTGGATGATCTTTCTTTGGCTCATCTTTTAAAGTGGAATCACCCCTTTGAAAATGAGAAAACCATCTCCTGCAACTTCTTTCATTTATTGTATCATCTTCATAAGTATTCTGAATAGATTTTGCTGCCGCACTTGCATCAAGAAACTCGGACAGTAGAGCATTTTTTACCTGATTTTTAGATATGATAAACAGATCTGAAAGAAAATCGTTCAGCTTAGTCACAAAAATATATGTATTACACGTACACCAAAATGTATATAAATGTCAAATCTAATTTTAAACATTGGTTCTAAAAATCAAACACAACTTTTGCACCAGCCTGATGCAAATGTATTAAGATGTTGCCGTACATTTTGTAATAATCTACTTTTCACGTGCGTTGGATGGTCTACTTGTCTACCTGTAAACTCATTCGCGGAGAATAGCAAGTGTTAGGCAGGCTTTGTTAGGAACGCAAGCGTGGCGTGCACATTTAGGGGCAGCAATTGAGTCGAGTTTCGCTGGACCAATTTGAACGAGATTAAGAGAACCTTGCTCCCAACGAGAATCGCTGTGTGAGATTTGCCTTCTATGTGCATTGGGGACTTGGCTTCCTAAAGGGAATGTCTAGGACCCTTGAGCTGTATCCGAAAGATGGAGGTTCCGTTGTCAGTGTCTGTTCTCGTCATTGTGTTTTGGAGAATTGGAGGTCCTAAGTAATAACCCTAGTTAGTCTCATTAAAGTCAAAATTGCTTATTCCATGAACCTCATGTGGGCTTGATATTTGGGATTGGTTTTGCGCTTCTTTTTTCTTTTGCCTTTGTCGCGACAAATGCCTACATTCCATGCAACGAGCTCCTGAACGAGAAGCATGATTTCTTTGTCTGCCGTAACCTAAAACTTTTTCTTCCACAACTGCTCGCACATTCTGAGACGATGCGCTGACCACACTCTCAGTAAAGCAATTATAATTAGGAAAACTTTACTTACAGCATTTCCATTGAAAGATGTTATAAATTATCCATTGCCAACGTAAAAGTCAGGCTTTTGTTTGAAGTCAGCTCTTTAGAAGCTAGCGAGGAATATCAAATTTCGATAATAAATTTGGCGTTAAAAACGTTCAATTTTATTCATGGTAAAGACGCATAATATGGCAACTTTTCTTAAATTTTCTCACTGAATAGTTGTGCGTCGTTCAACATTCAAGATCGGACAGGAAATTCATTGTCAATTTTAGAAGTAGCTTCAATGGAAATTATTCCAGTCTGTGAACCCTCAGCTAAATACGTTTGAGGATCATTAGTTTGAAAAGTGCCGCGTGTGCAACACGCTGGTCCTTCACAAGCTCTTGACGTGGTGTTTGGAGCGAAAAGTTATCCTTAGCACCTGCTCGCTTCCCCATACACTGCAGTCCTGGGCATGAAATACCAGTTTCTGATAGAGATGATCAGTGCACAAATTGAATCCACGTTTTTAAATGTGCGAGGGTGAAAAGCTTCAAGAGAGCAAGAATAACACGTTAAATGATGCTATCGTATGTGTGTGAACAGAGTAGAGAACCATATGCAGAGAGTTCAGACCGACGCGATTTTTCCATCAGTTTTCTTTACGATCTGATGCTCTAACGTAAAAATTTAAGAATTGGACGGAAAATTTTACTCAGAAAATGTTTGTCTTTCAATGGCAAACTATAAAATTTTAAAAGTACTTGTCCAAGTTTATCATCAGGAGACAGTAACTTGTGAACTTGTTGCTCAGCAAAACCTAGTTGGTCATGTTTGTAATTTCTACCGTAAAATCCTATTATATTAGAGAACTACATATTTTCCCAGTATGACACCCACGGTTTTTATTTTCGTAGTAGTTTGTTCTGTCTGCTCGCTCACTCGGAGTACAAAGTTATTCTTTTACCAAAAGGGTAAAAGAGTGTAAAATCTTGCGCATGTACCCACAGTGAAGGTAAACACTTTTCAATGAATGGCGTTCTATTTTTGGCGCTGTGCCGTGAATGGACGTTGATCCTGCTTGGCCCAGAATGCCGCTTTGAAGCTCCAGGGAAGTGATGTTCTTACAAACCCCCAAACTTTCCCTCGTACGTTGCTTTGGACGAGACTTCGGGATCTCCTCAAATTCCTTAACTTTCCCTGTCAATTCCACCTAAACTTTGGAGTATTTTAATATTTTTCGCCATTCGTTTTTCGTGAATTTGCGGGATTTTGTTCAGACTTGTTCGTGGTATATTATATGAGCGCGATCATCAGAAGTTTTCAAATTAGTTTCTCAGTCTCTTCTTATTCTCACATTTATCACGCATGTCATCTCCTGGTACATGCGGTGACCAAAAACTGGCTTATAGATTCCCCTATTTTAAGGAATAAATGTTCGCAAGCAATGAGAGCCGGAAAACGTACAGATCATGTGCGTGCGATGGAATTTCCCATTTCCTTGTGTGGCCCAAATGCCTCGATGCAATGACCTCCGTCCGCCCTCGAGAAGAGCCAGCGTTCAGTCGAGAACTGTTCTTGGTCAACTATTCGAATCCTGGCGATGGCTGCGATGTTCTAGGGGGCCCCGGCCATAAATATCGAGCCTATCATAGGATGACGGCCCAGATATTACCGGAGAGCTGAGACCGCGTCGTCTCACGCGCGCCTCCGGTTACCAAGCGGCCAAAATGCCGCCAGAAATTCATAGCTCACGGCATCGCGATGCATTCGCAGCACTCTTGCTGGCGCCCCAAATAGAAAATGTCCTCAGCGGCGCGGGAAAGATCGAGAGAAGCAGGTCAGTGTACGCTCTCGCATGTGCATCGTACCAGTCTTGGCCGCGAAAACCTAGAGATGGCGGAGTGCAAAATTTATGCAGACATTGTCCGCTAAGTTTGGGTCGCTACAATGCACCAAACGGCGATGGCACTGCGAAGTTTACTCTCGCGTCAACCGTAGAGAATCCTTTGTGAGTTGGGGAATTAATGTTAAGGTGAATATTTTGTCGTTATCGATGTTGGGATGTACATACTTTGTGGCTCTGAAAATCTCAAGGAAGTTGGAATCCAAGTTGTATCCAACTTCCTTGGAAAATCTCGATTTCACTGCCGTGTACAGCACTCGTGGAAAGTGTGGATAGAAATTTACGAAAAGCATTATGTTACTTTGATTCAACAGAAATTTAATGATTTAAGCGTCATACAACTATAACAGCAAGGTGGACGAACTGTGGTTTGGCAATGCTTGCTGTTTATAGTTTCGTTCGTAGAAGAATTTAACATTTAAATCTGACTCGAGCATCACGTGAGCATTTATAATGTGTTCACGTTTTTTAGCGCGCTAAATCGATTATTCTTAACACATCTCCTGCGAAGTGACCCACCGGTGGTCACTTAGGTAATTTTCATAGTGCTGCTGACCCATCTGCAGTCACTAACTCATTTTTTTTTAAATATCTAATGAAAGCTGAATAAATGCTCAATCCAGTTAATGTTTACTATTTTCAAAGTTGATTACCATAATTGACTTTAAATTTGAATTGAATCTTGAACTTCAGTTTAACCCATCGCAGTTAACGTGTTGAGCAGTGATAGGTAGAAATTTCACGCTCATCTTGAATGATCTCTACAATGCCCACCGCAGAGCGAGGTTGAGTTTGTTTCCCGGCAAATGTTATTATTTTTTAATCACCTCATCACCGTCAGGAGGATACAACTATTGTATCTAAGAGAATTAGCGTTACCTTGAGGAAGATGTGAGGTTCCGAGCTGGAAGTTCGGTAGCTCTTCCTTTAGTTGAAATGCTAAAGGTTTTTTGTTTTGTTATGGATCAATTTTTCCGGTTTACTGGTCTTTTTTCTAGCACTTGTTACTCTCTTCTCCAACTTTTTATGTCCCCTCATCAACTTCTTTCAATTTTACTGTTTCTGTACGCAGGGCGTTGGGTCGCACCTTACGCATAAATTCCACGTTCCTTTAATTCCGCACTGAACCGTGCTTTCTTCCTTCCTCTCTTAAGAACATCTTGATTGTGGTCAGGGAGGTTTGGACTAACTCAAATTCTACTCAACATTCGCATCAGTCAGACTGACAAATGTGGTGCAGCTGATTAGCTACGGCATTGTCTCTTTATAGGATCGTAGTCTGCGCTGTGTGCTCTCAGCTACTCTCTCGTTCACAGGCACGCAGCCAATATTTGAACGTCCATTCCAAAGGCAGGACGGTCAAAACCTTGAAATCAATTCAATTTTAAATGCAAATTGGCAGTTTCTAATTGTACGACCTGCATTCCAATTGCCAAACCCGCCTGTCACGTTGAATTTTTTCTTACTGGGTGCATGTATTCTGTGTCTCCCTTCTATTATCTGCAATACACGAAACGCAATATACGTTGAATATTTATTTATTTATTTTTATTTTCAGTGGTAATGTTGCATTGAGCTACACATGCGCCACGCAGTTACGCACAATGTTGCTGATTGCTTGATTGGTCAATTTGTTCGCACTTTCTCCTGGTACTCTATGTTCGTTTACGTACGTTTTCATTTGCGACAATTCTATGAATTGACGTGACAGAAATATTCCTTAAAATTGAATGCTAATGACCGAGAGAAGGTGGCATGCATCAGGACATATTTCAAAAAAGAGTGGTATCAACTTTTTCATTTGAAAAGTAAGATAATTTTATTTTCTTGGCCTAACATGCACGGCTGTACGCTTATTTTTAATATTAAATATTTGAGGAAATTTATTAAATATGTTTTATGCTGACCTGACATGCCTTGAGCGCTGCTCGCCTGAATTGATTGGTTAATTTTTTATGGGGGTTTTCTAACAAAAAGACGTTGCAAGTGACGTCATGGGGCTGTTTTGTACACTGGATTTTTTTTCAATCGAGTCAAAAGTTCTGTCTCACCGGGTAATTTTGCTGAAATTTATGACACGAAATTTAAACAAATGAAACAAAAATTAGAGTACATCGAGTAAATGGTCAGACGCATACTAAGGCCTTAGAAAGTTTCAAAAATCCAACTGCATGCTAATGCTAAAATACAGACCGGATTGCTCTCAACTCTTGATCAAATGAAAATATTAAGCTGTATGCGCACACCAGCAATGTCAAGTTTTAGCATAAATTGCTCGTTTTTTATCAAATTCGAAAATGTGCGATTGTTTTTCTTACATATTTGTTCTACATCGTGTGTTGCTGGTTTGAGTGTTTGTAGTTCATATAATCCGAAATTTAAGCTTTAATTGTGAGATTGTGTAAATTTTTCACCATTTCAGAATGAGAAAATACTTACGTGACTATTTAACTCATTCGTACGTAGCTCTCGCGTAAACCACAGATCAGTTTAACGCTGATGCACTGTGTGGGAAATGAGTTTCTCGTGCATGCCAGAGCTACCGACCAACGCTTTACTTTTTCGTAAAGTCAGCTTTTGAGGTTCCTGGCGTGGCGCTCAACACGACGACATTGATGCGCGTTGCGGCCAAAGCGTTCGCTGCCACGAAGAATATCCCCTCGATAAACTAAGGGGAAATTGCGGCCTGATTGCATCGCGCGGCAGCACAGCAGTCCGCTCCTGCTACCTTCTCTATGCTGCCAAGTCCGATTCTGCAGGTTAGTTTTTCTTTTCATTCGCTGAGCTACACAAAGCAAACACGATACAGAGAAAATTTGAAGTGTAGCTCTGAGTTGGGTCTTGTGAAAACATGCTGGTTCGCTCCAGGGCTGCGATTCAGAATGTTTTGATACACTTCGAATACGTCACGCATCTGACAGAGATGTATGACGCGAGGTACCACGAGGTACCACGAGGTGAGGACGTGTAACGCGAGGTACCACTAGGTGTGGACGTGTAACGCGAGGTTCCACGAGGTACCACGAGGTGAGGACGTGTAACGCGAGGTACCACGAGGTGGGGACGTGTAACGCGAGGTACCACGAGGTGAGNAGGTGGGGACGTGTAACGTGAGGTACTACGAGGTGGGGACGTGTAACGTGAGGTACCACGAGGTGGGGACGTGTAACGCGAGGTACCACGAGGTGGGGACGTGCAACGCGAAATGCAGATAGTGATGACTTCTCCACAAAAGCCACATTGATGTCGGAATTAGCAAAAACCAATAATCTTTCCGATGTCCAGCAATAGAGTGTGTCCTGGCTAGGATTCCATGAAGGCTTTGCATCCTCTACATCGTCATTGCAATCAAATAGCTGAGCTTGAAAGTTGGCGGTGAATTCAGATTCACAGTTGAGAAAATACTGGAGTGTGTTTTGTTATGTTTTCCTCGCGTTCTCTCTCCATGAAAATATTTTCGTAGTCTCGTTTCGCTCAACTACTTTCATTGAAATGCTTACTGTTACTCGTCAACAGAGCAGCCGAAACATACGAGTGTTTGCATCGTCATTAATGTCATGTATCGTCATTTAAAGTAAGAAGTATTTTATGTTCTATTTATTTACGAAAAAATTTTGATGATGCACATTCATAGCAAAACATAATTTACATTTTTCAAAGAATTAATGAAAGTACGTTCGTGCATTCTGATAAACTTACCTCAAAAAGATCACGAATTTGAATTTTTTAAATTTTACTTTTACTTCCATTGATGAATCTTCCATTTTTGTGCAGCAATGTTGTCTTTTGATCGCAATATTAATGAAGTCAAAAAGTTTGGGCTTTTAGAAATTACACCATGCGCCTAAAACTTTTGAAACTGTTGCGGAACAGAATTTCTCTCTCCGTCGTATTTGCTGTCGCGACAGCTAGGATGAATTTTATCACTTCGATCTGAGGGCCCATAAAGGCATGGAGTGAACGCCCATTCACGCAGAAAGTCAAAGCTGCCGTTTTTGTTTTGTATTTTATTGCCTTGCTCAGTGGCTTGGGGAATCCTGGCGAGTTCTTTTCTTTTACCTGATATTTTTTGTCTCTGTAGGCACAGAGTTGCTCTCTCGACCGTCATATATGTAGGTATCTCGTTTGCATGGCAATATACTACCCCTCAGTGGGTAAATGGCAGGTAATGGGTTTAGTTTAGTACGGTTGGTCTATGCCATACTAAATGGGAACCGGCGCCCCTAGGAGAGACGCTCTTAGGTTACCTAAGCTATAAATAGACATTCGGGACTCTTTTCTTTTTAGCCCACTTTGCCTTTTTCTGTTTCCGTGCCTTCTTCACTATCTTTGTGTTTTCTTTCCCTTCTTTTTAGCTTGCTGCTTCTGTGCAGTACGTTCCGTGTGAGAACTCACCTTGTGCATAAATTCCACGCATTCCTTAACCCGTCGAAAGTGGTCCCGTTATCCTCCGTGACAACTTCTTTCCAGTGGAAATGAATCCCTGAAC
>JACJUY010004690.1:4948-44216 GCA_014220935.1 Platorchestia sp. MABIK
GGATCTAAATCATTTGTCTCAACACTTAATTAACATGTGTATTACGATAACCATGTGTGAATAGCAATCAAGGGTCTCTGTGTTAAGGTATTTAAACGCGACTTTTGCTCTTATTTCAATTTAAATGAGCACGAACGAATACATTTTTCAACTAAGAGAGACGAGGATTGTGTTCTCTTAGTAACTTATATTCAAATGTACTGTCAAAATCAGATTAGGCAGAGCTAAGGAACTCATTTTGATGTGCTTTTCAGTCCATCATTTTTTGATTCAACATTTTACACGGGTATCCCAATACCAATGTGTTATTATCAATTAAGGATGCTTTAAGGTTTAGGTGTTTTAAAAACCAATGTATTGACAGTTTATGTTTGTACTCTATTGGAAATAAATGTTTTTTTTTCATTTTTTTTCTAAAAAAACCTTAGTATGATACACTGCGCGGTATGGATGACTCAAATAATCCATCGTCCTCGATCTTTAGCGTATGCCCCAATTTTTGACACACACTTCTGATTGAAACCTATTGATGCTTATATTCTGCCTAGTAATTTTTTACTAATTTTAAAGCTTGGTGGATTTGATAATAAAGCAGAAAAGGTTGATCAGCATCTCTTTGCTGAACATTTTGCAATGTTTGGTTTTCTTTGATGTGCTCGGACATTCAGGAAGCTTCACATGCTTCCAAAACGTTACTTGAATAATCAAGCCTAATAATGGCACGAATAAGTTTCGAATTCTTTTGCTTTTGCATGTAAATTGTGTGTTTTCAGATATTGAAGCGTTTAGAACGTTACTTCACAACAAATGTTAAAAAATGAGACTATCTTTTTTTCGAAGCTTTGGTCGTGCGTTACCTCACGCTTGATTTATATCAACGAATAGATAATTTTCACTCATATCCTGTTTATTCCCAGTTTTATACTCCGCTGGACTGCTAACAGGTTTTCTAAATTTTCTTGTACTTAATACTGATGTTCATACGCACGTTGATCCTATTCTCATTTTTCCAGCATCAGTTTGTAGTTCTAATATTTGAATGACCATCTCTGAAAAACAATAATGACAGATTAGAATGGATCATTAGGACTTCAAAGCCTCACCAACCACGACAAGGGCGTTCCCGAGGGAGGGAAGAAGGCAGCATTTAATTTTAAATTAGAGGAACTGGGTATCAATGCACTAGGAGTCTCCCCCACACCCTCCGCATGGAAACAAAAAATATGATAGAATTTCATGAGACAAGTTAAAAACTGAAATACGGAGTAATGAATGCTGAAGAAAAAGAGAGCCGTAAATGGAAAAAGATTGTACGTAGGAAAACAAAACTAGTTTTTCAACCAAAGAAAATGAAACATAACCTTCAGCTCGGGACCTCTCATCTTTCTCTTAATTCCCATAGATACAATGGCTTTATCCCCTGAGGAGTAAAAATAGTATAACAAAAATTTTTCGATGATGAGAGTATTTGCGATTGTGATGCAAAGCATTCATTTGAATTTAAATTTCAGTAATAGTGTTTTCGAATTTGAAAATTTCCTTTCTGATCAGGAGCTAATTATATATACAGGTAGAAAATTAAAAGGTTCAAAAGATTTTATTCGTGATACACAATGCGCTGCGTATTGCATGTATCTGATTTGGGAGCTTGAGTGCATTTTAATTGATCCTCTGCACCATTTTCAGGTTTATCTAACATCACCAAAGTTTAATTTCACACAAACGAAACAGTAATTTTAAATGAACGAAAGAAAAATTGAACACAAATCGAAAAACAATAATTATTTCACTCAAACCTAAAAAACAATTTTCCGCGAACGAAAAAACAGTTTCACACTAACGAAAATTCACTTTCACACAAACTAAAAATCAATTTCACACGAACGAAAAATTCATTTCACTTATATCATAGTGACAACTCCAGGAATTATATATAAAAAATTTTCAAATAGTCTGTGAGGACGCGGGATACTTCGCTAGATTAACGCATTTTTTATTTGCAAAAACATTTAACTCTAACACGGTATAGATATCATTCTCAGTGTATTAGTTAAGAGATCGGGGACGGGTTTTCCGCTAAATTTCAGGGGTGTATCGTAGATTTTCTGTAACGGTCTTTTCGAATGTGAAAATTTATTTTCTGACCTGGAAATAAAAAAATAAAATGCCTTCATCTGAAGGCGTTGGTAATGCACGAGTTCGATTAGAATTTTCATAGAATTCAAACTAGAAGTATCCGTGGAAACGTACTGGGACTGAATATTACAAGAATTTTCATCACGAATGTTCCTGCGTTCCTTTTCACGAACTACCTTCACAGAACAATGTTTCCTCCCATAACACCACCTTTGTAATTTTGTCTCGTCATTCTTTTTTCAGTTTATATTAATGAGTGTCCAAGTTGAATGCAGTGTTTTTAAAACATTTCTATCCCATTTTATTTGAGAATTATGCGCTGATAAGCACAGCAGTCATTTAAAATATTTCCAGTGATTTAAGAAACAACTGCTGAGGCCATTTCATGATTTTCAAAGTTTTGTGAACATATTCTGTGGCACTTAATTTTCTATGGCAAAGGAAACTGCGATCAGGCAGATAGGTACATGTAAGAGCACAATGAAAATAGAAAGCTCAGAGAAAGAAAGTGAAGCTCAAAGAAAGTATGAAAACGGAGAAGTTCATTTGGGTTCATATTTAAGCCTCTAACACTCCCGAGGACAATACGGCTCTCTTTCGAAAATAGGCTGAATATATTGTACTTATTTATACACCCTCGTTTTTCAATCAGATTTCGGTGACAACCTGATGCCAGTGCCAGTCTAATGACGGTGGTTATGAGAACGGTAACATGGGTGGGTGCAAAAATACTGACCTTAAACGATTAAAAGAAGCTGATTTTAATTTTTGTACTTTTCTTTAACTTATTGACCGCGTATTGGGACGTGAGTGTATCACTAGGTAAATTTCTCATTTGTATCCCGGTATAAATGAGCATCATTTAATCAATTTCACCACGTTTTTTTGAAAAAATTTTAGCGCACTAGGTGCAGTATCATAGTGCTATTACATTTTCCACACTTCTTAGAAAAAATAGAAGTGTATTGAAGCAATAAAATCTGTTTTTCAACTCTGCTACTTACCACGCAACTTAGCCAACCGCCGCAGCAACCGCGCGAACGTGGCCAACGCGTGAAGTTCACTCGACCCGACCAGAAGAAGCTAATGAGAAATTTCAGTGAAGAGCACTTGCTCGCCAACACCAATTACGAACTCAAACTTACGACCAATTAGGACGATATGATCTAGTGGACGTTGTAGTGTGAGCACAGTCTTAAACTTGAAAATTTCGCTCGTCTGACTGAAATCGATTTGAAATTTATTTATAAAGAATACTCAGATTCAATTTAGGAGCCATCTGTGTTTTGCGTTAGCGAACTTATCTCAAGTAGGAGTACTCAGAAAAGTACGCAATCACCATTAGTTTCCCGGCACTCGTAGAAAATGCGGCCAGTGCACGCGATGCTTTGTGTAAGGCAAAGTTTTTTTTCTAAATTTATGGGAATTTTATCTATTAATTTTCCTTTGCTAAAGCAACGATTGATATTTCAGGGATATACGACCAATTGGCTCATCCTCACTTTTAGGGCAACATCTTTACAAGATCTCCAAGAGTTAATGACAGTACCAAATATTTTTTAAATAGCCTTCAAACCTAGAAAATCAGTAAGTAAAAGTACCATGTTCTGAGTTTTTAATCCCTGAAGAAATCTTTTAGAGTGATTTGGAGATCATCTCCGAAGCGTTAGAAAGCGTCACTGTTGCTGCAACAGCTAACACTTTTGCTGCAACTGCCTATAATATTAACTGCGACTGGTACTGCTATTACTTCTAATACAACTGCTAACACTACTACTACTAGTACAATATTGTAAAAATTGTACTACTTACAATTCTTCTACGAGCTCTATTACTACTACGTCATGTACTACTGCTAATACCCCTACTACAACCTCGCACTGCTTTCGGCCACTAACAACTATCTGCCATTCTACTATACGTACATTACACCGAAAAATATTTGACAAATGAGTCACCCTCATAACAATCACTCAAGACAAGAACTACTCAAAAATTAATCAACCCCCCCCCCCCCTCAATAATCAGTAAATAATTATTGAAGCACAAAGTCCGACAACGAATCTTGATATAACAACGTACTAGGGTCGCATTTTCTGCCATCTCAATTTAACACTTGAGAATTTTATTCGGTTTGCTACTACCTTGTCGATCATGAGCATATTGCTCTCGTTAATTGACGCCATTTAATTTACGTTACTGTACCGATCAGTTATTCGTGTAATTCAATAGTTCCAGGACAAATTTTACGAAATTTGATCATTTACTTATATAGAGGTATTAACACCATAACTTATGACTTGGCAACTGATTACGCTGAGGCAGAAAATGTGAAGATGAGCGCTTGGTCAGGTAAGTTGAATTTTGTGTTGAGAAATGACACGAATCTAAATTTCAAAAACAAGTAATTTTTAGACTAGTGCCTTTACACGGAACGTGAATATTGGGTTACGAAATAAATTTATCCGAAAATTACAAGTGCAGGAAATTTTTAAACGAGTGCCTGAACACGTTATTTAAATTTCGGGTTGCAAAATGAAACACCCTGAATTAAAAGCGCAGGAAATTTAGCTTTTGAGATCTGCTGTCAACGGAGTACGTAAAACGCGGAGAACTGACACCCGTGAGAGAGCCCATGCAACGTCACGGCATTAATTTGAGTTAATTTTCATTATTTGCCCATCGGGATTTTCAAACGAGGAAAGTTTCTCACTTAAGCGAAAATTACCCGTTGATCTCTCTTCCGAACGTCCACCTGGTTCATTAATGATTCAAACAAAGTCTCACCGGAAGTTTAAAATCAAGCCTCAGGTTTTGCTCGAAACTTCATCGCAATAGAGCACAAATTAATGTCACCAACGCAGAAGTTGGAGCTTGAGACCCACAGAATTTTATTATTTGCCCCCCTTTTCGTTTTTTTTTCCTTGGCGATAGCGACAATTTATTAAAAAATTAAAAGCGAAGAATAAAATTCTACACATTTTTTTGTACATTTCGGGATAAATTCCATCATCAGCTGGAAAACCCACGACATGAAATTAATTGCAATGAGTTACAGACACCAACGGTTCACTACATAGACTATAATAAATTAGGTGGAATTGCACAGAGGGAAAGAACTAAACACATCATTTAGTGTTGGTCTACCCTTTAAAAATGCAGAGATTCTAAAACGCGTACATCAGTGAAATTTGACCCCTACCTTATGATAGAAAATTATTGTTGGAGAATATTGAATTGCAGTTATCTGCATGAACACGGATTCATGCAGACAACTGCAATTCAATAATCTCCAATAATAATTTTTCAATCATAGGGCAGGGGTCAAATTTCACTGATCTACGCCTTTTCAGTTTATTTCATATAATTTGATCATCTTAATCTTACTCCTTCAATCTGGTTAATCGCTTACACAGATCAATTCAGCATCCGAGTTCTAATCAGTAATATGATCAGGCATGAAAGTGAGAGTTGATTTACGAGGAGATTTGTAAAAACATAAACAGCAATGATTACATATTCAACAGCAGCTCGAGCTTATAGGATGAAAACTTGGCTTCTCATTTTGGAACAAATCGTCGCTGAGGTATTAATTTACCGTTCAATGTGGGACTTCCCATCTCAAGTATTCCATTCGAAAACCGCTACTCTGTATAAATCACAAATTACCCTCACATAAAAACACATACAAGGGAATGAAACCATATGTCTTTACCCTATACGTCGACGTCGACCTAGCACTGACTGCCCCGTGTCCTTTCTACTCATGTATGTTTGTGGAGTTCATGTTGTGCTCCATGGATGGAATGAGCGGTCGTCCGCTCCACACAAATTAAAAGCCATGACTTGAAAGTCCTCTCAGAGAAGGAGTTCCTCCGGGCTTGTGCCATGCATGACTCGGCGATGTGCCGGTCAACGCAGGCTCCCGAACTGTATCATTGCAGAATACGTAAGTGCTTTCTGTCGCATCAGTAGGCGAAATTCCGAGTAACCTACTTGTAACTACGCAAGTACTTTCTATCGCACCAGTAGGCGAAATTCCGAGTAACTTACTTGTAACTACGCAAGTGCTTTCTAGCGCATCAGTAGGCGAAATTCCGAGGAACTTACTTGTAACTACGCAAGTACTTTCTATCGCATCAGTAGGCGAAATTCCGAGTAACTTACTTGTAACTACGCAAGTACTTTCTATCGCATCAGTTGGCGAAATTCCGAGTAACTTACTTGTAACTATGCAAGTGCTTTCTAGCGCATCAGTAGGCGAAATTCCGAGTAACTTACTTGTAACTACGCAAGTACTTTCTATCGCATCAGTAGGCGAAATTCCGAGTAACCTACTTGTAACTACGCAAGTGCTTTCTATCGCATCAGTTGGCGAAATTCTGAGTAACTTACTTGTAACTACGCAAGTGCTTTCTATCGCATCAGTAGAAATAATTCCAAGTCACTTGTAATTACTCAGGTATTTTCTACCGCATCTGCTGGCGAAATTCTGAATATCTCACTAGTTACTACGAAAGTCCTTAAATGCAGAAGCGTTTCGATGTTACTAATTAAAATAATTAGCCAAGGTTTAAGAAGCATACGTCTTTTTTTCGTTCTTTCATATACATTTCTTTAGTGAGCAAGTGGGTTATGTCTTTTCTACTACATCCACCTAGCGCCAGTGAGAGGACCTTTAACTATCCCTAGCGTCGTCTGCCAAACTTTCATGTAAATGACTGATATTTCCTGTATTGCCTAATCCTTGTATTGGTGCAGATTCATGGTATATTGCCCAAGCGATTATTTTTATTTATGCATAGGTGGTTGGAACTGATTTAGAAACGCTGGTTTTACAGGAAAAATTTTCGTAGACGTAGCACATGAACACATTACATAGATTGCTTTAGCTGCATAATTTTACCTTTCATTTGGATATTTTATAATTTCAACTTTGTACGACTGAAGGTTAATAGATGGAAAAACTTTAAATAATGAAGCTTAGAATAACATAAATATGTTTGTTTGAAACTTTTGTATAGTTCTCTTCTAGGAACAAGCATAAAGATAAATTTAGAATACGGGGGAAAACGTTGGCAACATTTCAAAGCAAGTCTTTGGTTTGATTGATTTTGAAATCGTCATGCTAAATTGTTTACGTATGTTACCTGCAGAGAGTTATTTCAAAGCGTTATTACAATTCTCTTAAGTTCATGTGATTGACTGATTGGCATGCTTTGAGGTTGAAAACATTTTTTCTTTAGAGCTCAATTTGAATTAATGTTGACGTTTCCTGTGACGATAATTTGTTTTTCAAATTTTCATATTTTTCTTGAAAAAAAATTGCCACTGCCCTACTGCTAGACAATTTTTGCAACCTCAATCAGTTATGACTTCATGGGAAAAATGGAGAACAATTTTAGCTTAGCAATTAGAAGATGTTTGAGTTTGCAAGGGTTTGAAAAGCTCCAACAACCGTGTCAAATTGATTACGAAGGGAATGGTCACGCTTGGAGAGACCTCAAAGTGCTGCATCATGCTGATATGTCATCTATTTCGTGCAGGAAGCACAGTAATCAACAAATAAAGGACAAAATTCTTAACAAAGCGATAGGAAACGAGCGATTCAGAATTGAGAGTCGTGTGTGTAAATGGAACTAGTTTGCCGCATGTTCTGACGAGGGAAATCGAGTTGTCTCCAGAAGGACGTAAATTGTGGGAAAGTGACCTCACGTGAAAGGTTTAGAAAATGGAAATTTACTTTTTGCGATTGAGAATATTTATTTCACCGGAATTCAAAAGAATTTTGTTTTTTTGAGGGTAGAAAAGAAGTTTGCTTGTATCTGGATTCGTTTCTGAGTGCTAACGCTTTTTCTCGGTACCGAATTAATATAGAAATGAATTAAAGAAAATGAAATAGAATAACTTTGAATTTCTGATGAAATATTACTCTAGAAATTGAAAAATTTTAATTGAAAACATTAATATCTTAGGGTTGAAACGATCAACCTAAAATGTATTTGAAAAATTGAATCTCGTTTTTCGAAACACTCGCGCTAGAAACCAAAGTAAATTACGGGCTTGTCAAGTCCGATGAGCATAGTTTTATTAGTTGATCTTGATTTCGTTGCCAAATTACAAAACACTGAAGATAAGAGATCTTTGAAAATGGAAGCCAACGAACGTTGAAAGGGTAATTTTGCACGGGCTCTGATATTGCAGCTGCAAGTTTCATAGCGTAACCATATCTTGGGCCAAAGTATGTTTGCGGATGGTTAAAAGGTTTTAATAAAAACATAAATGACGGTTGAGATGCAAACACCTGATATTTTCAACATTTTTATCAATTAGATGAAGGCATTTTCAACTTTTTTATCAAATTGATACGGAAGAAAAATTTGATACCAAAATTTCAGAAAGCCAATGGGTGACGCTTAATCGGCATTACGGGCTCAATTTTAGAATTTCTAATTGTGCTGTTATATTTCATCCAGCAGATGTGGAATTTTCCAAGTAAAATTTTGCTCCTACTATTATGTTTCTTTTACAAATACGTTGTTACCGTACTTATTTTTCATTTTATGACCTTTGTTAAAAAATCGATGTCCAATTTACAGTAACGAACCTGCTTTGGAAGAAAATACGAAAAAAGGTCCATTTCGTTTCACATGCAAACTCCCGAAACCCGCTCTAACACACCCTAAAATAGAAGTTTTACGCTGTTACCTTGCATTTAAAACGTTCCATTTTCCTGAGAGCAGAACTTCTCGGTTTCGGTGCGCGTTATATTTCGGTGTGATATTAACACTGTAAAAGTTTCGCTCTTCGGATCCTGTTCTCAGGCTGATCCCATATTCAGAGCCGTGAATGTGATGTGGCAAATTTTAACCCCGCGAGACGAGACTGCGCTGGTCATCGTCACGTCGTCGGCCAAGTCTCCGTCTCCTCGTCCTGCATGCAAGTTACCCATTATCTGGGCCGGCCCAGGCCTCCCTTATCTGAGCATTTGCTCGAGGATCAGCAGAAACCCGAAACTAAAAGCAAGGAGGGAGTGAAACTGTATTCCTGAGTCCAGCAATGAAATTTCACCCTTTAGTAATTGTTCCAATGAGCGTACTCTTCTCGAGTTGTTTAGCATGTTTCTTAGGAAAATACTAACGCACAGTTAATTACATACCACATGCAGCGACGTGCAACCTTGCGTCGAACCTCGGCATGTGTCTGAGACGTAAGACGACACGCTAATCTACTATGATCTCAGCTCCAGCGTTCACAAGCCCCGTTTTGGGATAACGTTATATGAAGGCTTTCGAGACAAGGCAGCGATAACAGCGCTCAAGAATTTTGAGCTCTTAAACTACTCATCTCATTCAAATTCAAGCATTAGATTACACATGGGATGCTAGTAAGTTTGAATTTGTGCATAGATATTTTTTCATCAGCCGGTGAAAAGTATACTGCTCGTCCTTTGAGAGAGATAATCCTTGCTGATAAGAAATGGAATTTTTGTGGTGTTCAAGATGCCTGCGATAGCTCATCTAACCAACAACATTCAGGTTGTTGCGTTGCTTGAGGGTCAATGAGCAGCACAGCATGCAACCGACTCCTGCTTTTCATCTTTTGATCTTGATTCAGCGTCAATCCTCTCGTCAGATGGAATCTTTTTTGGTCTGTATTTTCAGGGTATCATTTCACCTCACCAAGATGAAATAATACCCTAAGTTGTACATCTTGTAGTACCGAATGCACTGGAACCTCACTTAGTTTTTCTGTGATAATCACTTAACTCAGTGGGATGAAACACAAACCTTGAACTCAAAGACATAACAATAATGCAATTTTTTTCGTCGTTTATAAGGTTAACGGCCAGTGATCGTTAGTTTCTAAATTAAAGAAAAAGGAAGAAAAAGAAAAAACAGTTTATTTTCAATGAAGATGATACAAAAACCATCATTGGTTTTTAAAATGTCATAACACAAGAATCCTTAGTTGATATACAAACTTGGGTATCGTAATACCAACGTCAATAGTCAAAATAAATGATTGGGAGCCGTGAAATGCATAAAAAAAATCCATTCCATTTTTTGCATAATCTAGGTTTGATGATGCATGTAGATATACGTCAAAAAAAATAATACCAGTGACGATCTATTGTTGAAAACACTCTTATTAGTGAGCACTTACATTGACACACGAGCTTAGGAACTTGCGATATCAGGAATTAATGTTGAGAAAAAATGGGTAGATTTAGATAATTCTGCGTTTAAGACAATGAGGTCGAAGTTCGGAATTATCTTTTTACTCTTACGTATCAGTGAGTATGCCAATTAACGAGCTAGGAAAAAATGAAATATTTTACAACAACCCAAAGTTATGACATTTCTTAAGCTAATAATACTGGCACCAAAGAGTTCACCGGAGTCAGAAACATGAAAAGGATTGTTGTACAATGCTAACTCATTTGAAATGAAGCTCAATTAACACAACCAAACAAATCCTATTCCAATCTTAACCTAACCTGAACCTATCGAATATATCTTTCAGTTCAATAAATCGTGATAAGTTATTCACTCCACCATCTGACACACGCGCGGATAGCCTTCATGGTTGAATTTTTTCAGTGTCTAAAGGTCACCCAGCCGCAAACAACGGAGAAGTTGGCGGATGGTAATCCTTAAACAGGAAATTTCAGTATAGCGGAAGTTTTAAACAGCAGATGAGAATATTACTGTTATACGAGAGAGCAATGGCCAGGCTGTTGTGAAAGTTTCTCTCGACGCAACGAATGTTGGTAATGTTAAACAGCACGAACATGACATGTTCTAGGTGGAATGATGATGTGACTATAAATTTTCGGTATAAGAGGGGAAATTCAAAGAAATTCAAAGAGTGCATGAGATGGTCTCAAGAAGCCAATAAAACAAGAACTTTTCGAATTATGTTTAAAATTGAATCACAAAAAATACATGGCACCCACATGAAATTTTCGACGAACTTTGTTGCCAAGCAGGAGGCGATAAAATGTTTATGGCTATAAATGAGCATGTTTTCATTCAATGATGCTTATGGACTATCAGTTACGGCATCAACTACATTTTTCATTGAGATGAAAGTGGTCTTAGCTATTTAACTCTTGCATTTTTCAGAAACTTGAATTTATCACTAAACTTGGGATAATGAAACAAATTACTACGCATTCTCGATAAACTTTCTGATTTAAGTTCGTCTGCCTAATCACCTGAGATAACCTATGATGATGGAACAGTTAACACTTCAGTGCTGTTATAAGGTCATAGTCCCTTTGCATTCCCCTAATGGATAAGGCAGCTGCCCTGTTAAATCTTATTCAAATGTTTCGTAAGCGCGTGAAAATATACGGTACTGTAGAGGAAAACCGTTTTTCTGCCAAATTAAGTGAATTTTAAGCTGAGGTGAAGTAAGCCGCATTATTTTTAAGAATTATTATGAAGACTATTGCAAAAATGTTTAGCGCGAGTTCTGTTTAATTTAAAACTTATTTAATTTCAGTCAACAAACAGCAATACAAAAATGATCAGGTCCTGATAATTTTAAAAACCCATTACTATAATTCCGCGATCTTCAGAAAGCCAAAAACTAATTCCACTCTTCCTTCAGAACCCACAGTAAGTGTCTTCAAAGACTATGTAAGTATTCCACATAACGAAACTACAACTTTCCTCCGCAAAATCTGGTCGTATATTTTGTTAAATCATTCGTAGGGTCTGGCACTAAGATTGCCAAACAGACTGCGAGGTTGAACATTGATTTTAAATCTGGAGTCCGATGCAGTGAGAAAGTTCGCTAATTAAAGAAGCCTGGTGAATCGAAGTAACACAGAGTGAGTCATAAATGTTTCGAATTTCCACCTCGTTATGCACGGCCGAGCGTTAATTGGAAATTTCTGCATATGATTATCATGCCATTTGTGGTTTATATTTTCTGTGGAAATAGAATTGTTTGTTTACAGGTATCCCCGCAGGGGAGCACGCACTAGCGTTTGCACACCAGAGTACATGATGTGTTGTGTACCAAGTCTTCTCTTCACTTTTTCATGATGGTCTTTCTTATAGAACAATAAGAGGAAATTCTTAGTCCACTGTTTTTACTCTTCTTTTATATCAATCTGGTGGTCCTCAAAGAACCAAGAAAAGAAGGTTCTTCGCCATATATGTTAGTTTTCTTGATAATGAACTTTTTTGAAAGGAATTGGAAGAAAAAGTGATCAGTGACTAGTTTTGAGATTTTTCTCTACACAATTATAAAAGTCTTTCTTAAAAACTAGGAAGGAAAGATTCTTAGCCAGTAGCTTCCAACTTTCGTCTTTCAGCCATGCAAATTAGAAAACACTTTTAAGCAACAATATTCACACTTTTACGCATTAATCAAACATTTATAAAACTTTAAATAAGTTGTTAAATAATTACTTCTGAGATATACTAGAGTAAGAAACTACATTAAATCTATATATGCACAAAATTTATCTGCGACTACAATGATGAGTTCAATTGTATCAGTGGGGGATTTAATTCCTTATGCAGAATACTTTTGCTTCGATAATAATCAAGGATTTGATGACTTGACGCACAATGAAACGGAGTTGATTCATATATTCGAGCTGAGATTATTACACATGGAGCAGAAATGTATACAGAACAGGAATGTATACAGAACAGGAATGTATACAGAACAGGAATGTATACAGAACAGGAATGTATACAGAACAGGAATGTATACAGAACAGGAATGTATACAGAACAGGAATGTATACAGAACAGGAATGTATAAAGATAAGAAATGTGTATAATTTAAGTTGTGACAGAGCTTTTGTGTAATTCAGCCTACGCCCGCTTGAATGAACTCAAACTCTGAAAAAAAATCTAGGGTAATAAATTGTGAAAGAACTCGAAGCTCTGTTCAGCAGTCCAACATCAATTTGTTAACCTTCCATTAGACCCCTGGAAATACCGAGTACGGTTAGTATTCTGTGGTTTATTCACCCAAGTACGAAAAGTTTGTATATTAATTTAAAAAAAAGTAATTTAAATTATGAAGGAGAACAATTTAGGATGCTTGCATGTTTGATTGATATAAATATAAAATGAACATTAGAACAAGCAACAGCAGTAACGAAGAATTGCCGAATTTGAGCAAAACTGGGGAGGCTAAACATATCAGTTACTAACGCAGAGCTATGATTGTTGAAAATTCTTCTCAAGGTGTCAGGCAGGTGGAAAAAAGAATAAGATGTCGACAACTTACGAGAAAGGGACCAAATGGCATTGAGTCTTTCGTAGGATTGAAGGTGAGAAAAATATATTTCAAGGTGCAAAGTTGGTGAACTGGAGCATCAGGTGACACAGGTTTACATTAAAGGCACCTTTTACACCGGGCTGGCCTAAATTACCCGCAGGATTAAAAGTGGTGGTAATTTCTCTCTAAGATATAGGTAGGTGACAAACCTAAAAGATGCCAGAGTCTTACGGAAAAGGCTCAAGTTGCACCTGAGTTTTTCTAAATTCCTCTTCTGATAATTAAAAAGGTTGAATATTGGTGCCAGGCAGGTGGGCGAATGCATCAGGTGCCAGAGTCTTACCAAAAATAGACACTAGTTTCGTTAAATTTCTCGTCCGATTAGGACAGTTGAAAATTCTTCTCAAGGTGCAGGGTAGGTGGGCAAAGGCATAAGGTCCTAGAGTCTTACCAAAAAAGACACCAGTTGCACCTGAATGCCCCATCTAATTAAGAAAGAAGAACATTCTTCTTGAGGTGCCAGGTAGGTGGGCAAAAGCATAAGGTGCGCTTACGAAAAAGGCACCAATCACACCTGAGTTTCCCTGGAAGCTCATTATGTGCGTGGTGTATTTTGCTGTGTGCCACCATGTGTGTGGACACAGGCCGGTCAGCCGAGACACAGCAAACAACACAGAGGCGTGTGGACCCAACAAAGGGCCCATCCTAATGCATGGCCTAATGCGGGACGGTCTGCCGCCCATTCTCTTTCTTTACTCTGCAGGCCTTGAAAGCGCTCGTGTTCTTCACTTGGTAATGATATACTAATCTTCTCAATCTGTGTCATAGTTTCTTTCCAATTTCTTGACCTTACGAAATTTTTCCAGTTCGTCACACGTTAAAAGACGAAGAAAATTGCTTATCATCTTTACTAAAACACTTTCATAGGTTCTAGTTTTTAAATGCTCAAAGGTCGACCACACGAAATCAAACTTTTTTCTCTGAGGCGTTCGTTTTTTAAATTTTGGCATTGAATTTCAAGTTTATTCCGTTTTCTTAGGTATTTTGGGTATAAGTATTCCGTGATAAGTATTTACCTAAAAAAAGATTTATTTTGTTTGCTCATCAACAGAAAATGTAGAGCTGCCATAAAGATGTCGATTTGGATGGTGACAGTGATAGTGATTCTGATGGTGTTTTCAATTTTGATAGTGCTTCGTGCTTTAAACTAAAATCTCGATGAAATGTTTGACCTCTCCCCTTCATTAGGTGAGCGCTTACTTGCAACTTTAAAAGCGAAACCCACTTCGATATTAAAAATTTTTGTTTCATTGTAAGCTGCTTACTGCTGTTGAAAATGCCCACCATGTCTGGAGTTGAATTCTTATGAACAAGTCAAGCTTTGTTTTCATGAGTCTTAAGATCACGAATGTTGAAGCCCACGTGTAAATTAAACCCACCGTTCCATGCTGCATCATCTAGCAATACTCGAAACAGATTAGATTATAGGATAGATTAGATACCATAATAATACAGTTTTTATTATAGGATAGATAGACTTGATAATAGGATAGGTTAGATATGAGGATAAATAAGCCACTCTAACCACAACAAAGGTATTCCCAAGAGAGGTAGGAGGAAGGCACCACTTGATTTGGAATTAAGCGAATGGGGAATCTATACACAAATTCTGTCTCCACATTCTGCGCATTGATAGAGCAAGATTGAAAAATTTCATGAAACAGCATAGAAGTTGAAAAAGGGACAACAGTGAGTCTAAAATAGATGAACCATCACGAGATGAACACCCTATTCATGTTCAACAAAACCATCTGTTTCACCAAACCATCACCAAAGAGCTGTTTAACCGTCAGCTCTTTCAATGGGTACGCCAATTCGATTTTCAATCCATTTTGCCTGTTTTACTGAATTGAAATTGTGTTTCTCCGCTATTTGAATCATCTCACCTAACTCCTTTGAATATCAAATGGGTTAATTGGATCAAAAAGTAAAAAAGTACATTCCCTTTGAAGGAAAAAAGTTTTCTGAAGCTCGTTTTTTATTCTGTAATACCGATATTCTTCGAGTGCTGGCAGGCTAAGTTGACAAAGTCAAGAACTTTCTAGCAGGAGTTTTTTGATGAACGTCTTAACTCCATAATTAGAAGTTAGAAGATCGCAAGGTTACACAATAATTGAAGTATGTACAAAAATGCTGCTTGTGTAATCTGAGTTACAATTTGCGTACAAAGAAACTTTCTTGAGCAGAAACGTCATTTTAATGTTCAGCGTTGGAAAAACATAACCTACAGAATTGAAAAAACTGCAACTAATGCAGTCATGTGTCGGGCACAAGGCACCGGTCGGGCACAAGGCGCCAGTCGGGCACAAGGCACCGGTTGGGCACAAGGCGCCGGTTGGGCCCAAGGCGCCGGTCGGGCATAAGGCGCAGGTCGGGGCACAAGGCGCAGGTCGGGCACAAGGCGCCGGTCGGGCACAAGGCGGCGGTCGGGTTGCTACAGAAGCTGGCCAGAATCGGTCAGAACTGCGCTAGGAAACCCGAATCTTGGTCTGGGATGACTCAGCACAATCTCGGGTTCAAGGAAATGCTTCATTTGCGCTGCTGCTGCCCCCGACACAGCGCAGGCTGCAGCTTACAGCTCTTCTTAGTTCCAATTTCTAAATAATTTCCGCTTGGCAGATGTTATAACTTAAACACGTCCACTACGTAACCGTACAAATGTATACTAATTTGTAAATTGCTCATTTGCGTACCAGTAACAATGGCTGCCATTTCACTGATTTCATTACCTTTTTCTAAATTAGATTATGTCGTATTAGTTAAAATGTTTTCGTGTTTTTAAATTTTTCCTGTTTGTTAGAAAGGATGAGAATGTAATCAAGCAGTAAAGATGGCTTTTCAATTCTGTTTCATCCAACCTAACCAAACCTACCGTAGCAACTGTCAAGTGAGCCACTGGTGTACACGGAGGAAAATTTCATCATGCTGTCATCCGACCAGAAGAGACACACTCAACATTTATGAATACCTAATCAAAGCTTAATGAAAGCATGATGCAGTTAATGTTTGCTCTTTTCAAAATTGCTTACTACAATAATTGACTTTTAAATTTGAGCTGACTATTGAACTTCAGTTAAGCTCATCGCCGTGAACGAGCTCTTTAATTCAGTGCAAATTTAGTCATTTCACCTCAAAAACGCACCTAGTTCCGCACGCTTGAAATACATTCAGTTTTGCACGCTAGAACTGGTCACGCACAACCACTCGGCATACAACAAATCTAACCACGCTGTAAATTTTCCATCAAGATCGTTGGCTTCTTTTTACCGAAGTTCAGAAGCCAAAAAAGAAATTTACAGCCGGTTAATTTCCCCTCAGCCGCACGCCACATATCGCACACCACATCTATGTTCACTCTCCCGAATAAAGCCTTGCTCTGGTAATTATTCTTCTTTATTGCATCTTAAGGTCATAAATTTAATTTTATTCTCATTTTAAGCTCCGCGTGGACGTGCATCTCATATCGCACGCGACGAAACTTCTCTCCTACTTTCGCTTTTTTATTGCGCTATAATTATACCTCGTGCAGTTTTTTTCCCTATAAACTCCGTTTTATTCTCATTTTAATCCGAATGCAGACTTGCGCATCATATCGGGTCCAGCATCGCTTCTCTTTCACCCGCTCTTTTTTGCTTGAAAATCCAAGATCCGAGACAAAATTCGCCAGATTTTACTTGAACTGAGGGAAAAGTACAAGGAAAACATGTTACAAACTGCCAGACAGCCCATAATTTGAGCAGGCAATGAAAGCCGTAAGTGAAAACCCATTTGCGCTTGCTAAGCGACCTAAAAATTTGAGTTTTCAAAACTTAAATATGCAAAAACCAATCATGCATGCATGCTGCAGACCGTTTTTTCACAGCAGAGAGGGTAATGACTGGTTGCGTGCGAGACAAAGAACAGTAAGTGCTGGTAGCAAAAACGAATTTCAGTAGCCTCCCACCGCTGATGCTGCGATCAGACATCGGTGAAATATGGAGACGGTAGCGAAGCTGCTGCTTATTTTTTATGACTTTCGCCTTTCTCTGGTGTTGCTAGACGTCTAAATTGCAGAACGCGCCTCTCACATGACCTCCGACACTTCAGAACGTTATTACGGTGTGTCATTAAATTTTTACCCGCTTCCTCGGGAGGTTTTTCCTGCATTGCATCCAGCCGCTCGACTGAATCTCGTGTTCTTCTGTCTATATATTCGTACTGTATGTATAGACTCGCCTCTGTATACTGTTTATAAACTGTGCGTATGTGTATATGTGGACTCACCTCTATATACTGTGTCCATATACTGAGTGCATGTATAAAGGGACTCACTTCTATACACTGTACGTATGTGTATAAGGAGATTAGGGACTCACCTTAATTTACTGTTTAATTATATATGCGTATATTTTTAGGGATTCACTTCACTGTCTCTATATACTGTGTGTATATACAGAAATGTTCGTAAGGATTAACGTCTAAAAAGTTAATAAAACTGATCAAGTCGCAAAAATCTCGAATGCAAAGGTTACGGCTTTACGGACATGCAAAACTCTAATCGACTAATATTCATAACTTAGTTGACCAGTGTAACCCCAATGACTTGTGCTTACGTTTTTATTTCCCAAAAGAAAACAACCGCGCCAAAAAAAGTCACTCCAACAAAACAGTAAGTATTCATAATTTCAAACCCATGAATATTTCAAATCAATAAGTGAGCAGCAGTGTTTCCTCCGATACTGAAGCCTTTGATGATAACCCGACAATATAGAACGACCTTAAGTGAGCTCAGCAAAGAGTGGAAAAATCTATTTCCTTACTTCCACGAGGCAGCTCAGTTATTGAAGAAAAATTTACTCTGTAAGTGAATATTAAAATTTTATTTATTATGCTGAAAGGTGCTTAATAGAAGTAAAGTTGAAGTAGCCAGAAGTAGCATTGTAATAGTAAAAGCGCTGAACTTGTTTTTTGTCTCGAGAATAATAAGACCAGAAAACCAAAATTTCAGTTCAAAATACCTACCTTGGATAAAATAATGACGCGTAAACTTAAATGCATCACAGACGACATCACTCAAAAGAACAGTGCAATACGAATCAGGAAGTAGGTCAGTACTCTCGCTTTTTGTCTTCTGTCACTACATAGGGCTTCGGTGTATATGCTTACACAGCCAGCTGCGTAGGAATAACCGTTCCGTTTAATTAATGATAGAATCTGGCAAAAAGTCTTTACACAATTTTTTACCCGTAAGTGCTAACAAAAACCAAGATATTCACGACAAATTCGTCCTAAGAGATATGCCGCTATGAATATTTTCTTAAAAAGTTCAGCCTTTTAAACACAATCCAGCCATCACGAGCGAAATCTTTCCACTAATAAAACTGTGATAATTTTGTTTGGCTACCAGCCTGCTTAATTGCTGGCTAGTTAGGTGGTTGATTCTGTTAACAAAGGAAAAAATTTAGTACCCTGCATTTAGCAAGAACTCAAGACGAAATTAAAAATGTCTACATTCTGTGTTGTGGATCGATCTGCAACGAATACCAGATTTACGACGAGTATTCCCCAAAATATTATGCAAACCTCATCCAACAAATGTACCGGGTGGTCTGGTATTTCAAATATTTCATTTCAACACTCGCTGCCACACAGCTTCCACAAGCAGCTGCTGTACGATTGCTGGCTCCCAGCTTTCCCCCGCTGTTGGGGGTCATAAGGGGGTAGAGACACCCCTCGAGGGGGGTAATTACCCATGACACGGAGTTGCAGTTCAACGATCACGCTTCCTGTGCTCTCATTACCCTCATTTCCCTCCTTCCGAGACAAAAGCAACGAAATAATTAGAGGGGAAAAGTAGCCCAAGGTCAGAGTGTTCCATTGGGGCGCTTCAGAAAACGTGGAGAAACCCAAGGAGGTTTAAACTTCCTTGGAGAAACCCGTGCCATTAATTATTTTGCTCCAGCTCTTACAAAATTAGGTAGATTTTTTAATTTTTTATTGAGTAACAACGCGTACTAATTTACTTTGCTTTTTAACTCAATTTGATGGATATCGGGCAATATTTTTTTCTTGTTTGATCCCGATGTTATTTTTTAAAGTTTTTTTTTAGAAAGCTTTAAGCCTATGTATATTACGAGTAAACATATTTCGTAAAGAGATCTAGGGCTTCTTTTTGCTACAGTTAGTAAAAAATAACGACATTTTGTATGGAAAATTTCCGTTCGGAAAGAATGAACATGGATGAATTTTTCAAGTGAACAGAATTTAAGGAGGTGCTATTTTGGTGCAGCTCAAACAAAAATGAAACAAAATTTAATGATTATTGGTTATTGTAGGGAACGCGGACTTTTGCACTTATCACGAAATATAAGTCTTGTTGATGACTGCACTGAATGTTTGCAGTTAACGGGAAAAATATTCAGAAAAAACATTTATGAGCATCATGTATCATGTAAGGGCGTAATACGAAACGCCGATTGTTAAATGAGCTGCTTAGAAAACAATTTTGAAAATTTAAGAAAAATTGAAGGAAATGATTTAGAAAACAACTTAGAAAATGATTTCAATTTTTTTGCTCTGTAAGAAAAGGCTGATTTGTTTGCCTTCAAGAAAAGTGAGTGAGAAAATAGATCCACCAAAAGATTCATAAATAGTCAAGCAGTTTTCTGATTTCTCAAATGAATAGTTGTGTCTCTGTTTCATCAATACAGGGTGTAGCAGTCAAACCTTCATTTTATGCTTTCAGAGCCCTGAACTGTTTACTCAGCCCTTTTAGGGCTGAACTGTTTGAAAAGTCAGCGTTTCATAACACACTAAAATGATACTTGAAGCTCAAAAGTATTTTTTCTGGATATTTTTCTCGTTGACCATAAACATTTGGTGCTGTCACCAACAACACTTGACATTACGTGGAAAGTGCAAAAGTCGTCTTACCTCATTTTTTTATATTAGAGAACCATCCTTCAAGGTGATCTTGGTCTCCTCGTAGAGTTTCTTCAGTAACTAACTTTGGAGAAATATTCATCGCAAAATTTCTATTTGTTCCAAATCGTATCCACGAAGCTGGGTTTAAGGATTTCAAATTTTGTTCTATGTTATTTTTAGAAGTAGGGTGTGGAATTTAGCCTTCTTTCTTATGGAAAAATGGGGCGTTGAGTTAAGCAAGGTTTAATATTTATTTTTACTGAAAGCAGGTGGACAGTGGCAACCAATCATCCAAACAAACATGCTTGTCAGAGTTTTAAGAATATGTCAATACAAAGGACATCGAGTCATTAGACAGATATGTACTTAATTTGTAACTACAATTTAGTATCTAAAGCAGCTACCATTTTCTGGAAACACAAGTGACTCAATGGAAACATGTGTATAAAATTCTCATATTCTGCCTGGTCAAAAAATAAGTAACACTTCGCCAGCCAGTTCATGAACCTGGAAGATCGTATTTTAACATGAATCACTTGAATATCAGATAATAAATAAGGTGCTCAGTATTTCTTCGATTATATTTACTGGACATTCACATCGCATTCTTTCAGTGGTTGACAGGATGTTCCAGAAAGTTGGAACACGTTACTGAAGAAATCATGAAGTTTTTATATACCTTCGACACTTGATAAATGAAGATTTGACTTACGTAAAATACGGTTGCTGCAATTGCTTTAGGCTTTGATGCATTGGATTGTTTTAATTAAGCATCGTTTTCACAGCCTTTGAACCGACGGTGTTCAGAGAGAAAATTTCTGTACTCCTTTGAGGGCAAAATAGATCTTTGTAATATAAGAAAAAAATGTGCTGCGAATGCGTGTGAGCATCCTAATGAGAACTAATTAATTATTTAAAGAATATTGTAACATGATCTAATCTTGTATAAATCCGCCTACCCCTATCGGTCCCAAGGGTCAAGAGAATATTGAAAAATAACTAGTTTATTAAGCACTATATTAGTGAATGATTATGTGGGAGACACAATAGCACAGTGCTTATTTTTATTCAATTGACAATAGTATTAGAGAGGAGGAAAGAGACGACGGCAACTGTCCTGTTGCGTGGTCTCCAACGAAACAGAGAGAACATAAATAATACAGGACTAATTAATACCATTAACTCAAAATGCGAATCCTAGGGACGTGACACTTTGCATTAGTACGACATTTACGAGCTTAAGTTCACAGCAGCACACACATCCCTGGACGGTGTTCTGACGTTGCACGGGAGGAAAAAGCAAGAAACTCTACCATAAAATTAAACTTAGATTCGAAGGCTTACTTAGTCTACATAGTCAGGCTTAAGAAAATTGCCCACTACAAATGTGTTCATTAGTTATAGCTTTGCTGTGCTTCAAAGTATAGTATTCCATTCAGTATCCCTCGATGCGTTCAGTATCCCCGGAAATCTGCCCTCGATATCTAGTCATGCTCAGTTAATACACACATCTATATCATCCAGCTCTTCTCTGTATATAACTGCAGTTTTCCATTAACTCTTTCTGTTCAAAACCAGTTTCAGCTGCTCCAAAATTTCAGTTTAATATTGTGGTCGCTGTTTCAGATCCAACGCAATTTTTCAGCCATTCGATTAATTCTATCCAAGTTATTCAATTTTTCGATGAATTCTCGTCCAATATTTTTGTTACAGCTACAGTTTCAGCCTAGTTTTTCAGCTACTGGAGTAATTCTAGCCATATTATTCAATTGGTCGAAAAATTTCAGTTATATTTTCCAACTGTTGTTTAACTCTTAGCCGAATTTTCCAGTCGTTGTTACAGTTATTCAATTGAAAATGCTTGTGTTGTTTTTCATTTTGAGTGAATATACAAAGTTTTCCAGCTGTGTTTCGCAGCTAGACTTATGGAAGTTCCCGAAGAAATTAAAGACCCGATCACAAAAATCTTGTGTCCCGTGCTGCAGAAGGAAGGGTTCATGCGATGAAGATAACTCGGGTGACCTCCGAGCCGGCGTCTTTAATAAGAAAGTCGTCGCGAGATCCGACGTCTTGAACAGACATCCCAGTCAGGTTGACATCGTCGCTAAAAGCTTTCGCCGTTTTATCGAAGCACTTCCGCCTCATGAGCTTCAGCAGCCGTCAGCATCGATGTTGTCCGTAAGAAAAACCTGATTTATGAGCCTTGTCCGGAATACGTATGTACACTTGCTGTCTCGCCTACGAACAAATCATGTAATTCAGCGCCAAGTTTTGTGTTGTCTTGCATTTTTTAGTAAAAACAGCACATACTGCATTAGACTCAATTCCACTTATGAGAAAATCGAACAATTCAAAGTTCGGCGCTAACGTTGATGTTCGTTTTCCATTTTTGAGCAAATATATACTGCAATTTATTAAACTTCAGTTATGGTTGAATAATTCAAAATCTACACCAATGCTTGTGTTGTCTTTCATTTTTAAGTGAATACCCTTAAAAAAAACTTGATTTCGCTCGCGTTTGTTATGTACTTAGGTACAAACTGTGAAATTCCACCACCAAAAGAGTGAACGGCGGTTCGTGGACCTTACGCCCGATCGGTTGGTAGTAAGTCAACGAGAAAAGCAAGCTCAGCATTGGGAAGGCGACAGAGAAAAAGTGCTCAGAACTCTTCGACGGTTGAGCGCTGCCAACCGATCCCAACGAATCTCCAGAAGCTGCAGCAGTCCCTGCGGCTATTTAAGCATTGGTTGACTGTTAGGTAGGATTCATTATAGTACGAGATTTCCTCTTGTAAAGGTCTGTTAGTGCCACCTTTCGACTTGCTAATTAAAACTCAGCCGGCACTCTGAGAGAGAGTCTATGTAATCTCTGTGTAACTTCATATTGACATATCCGATTTAACGTAATTACTAGACCTTTAATTCATCCCACCGCTGCCACCATTGTCGTAGCCTTCTTTTCTTTTCAAATCAATTATACAGTTATTTCTACTTCATCAGTCGTTTCAAGGTTGACCTTCAAGTTTACGGTTTATTTCAGCAGGATATATTAAACACAAATCTTAGTACGGCCATACATTTACTGTTTTAACGAAGGATGAACACACATATGACAAGAGATTGATGAAACTAGCAAATATCGAGGATGATAAAATAATAGACAATCCCAAAGAACTTAACTCGGAGTATGCAGCGATGGTGACGAATTAAAGGTCTAGTAATTACGTTAAATCGGATATGTCGATATGAAGTTACACAGAGATTACATAGACTCTCTCTCAGAGTGCCGGCTGAGTTTTAATTAACAAGTCGAAAGGTGGCACTAACAGACCTTTACAAGAGGAAATCTCGTACTATAATGAATCCTACCTAACAGTCAACCAATGCTTAAATGGCCGCAGGGACTGCTGCAGCTTCTGGAGATTCGTTGGGATCGGTTGGCAGCGCTCAACCGTCGAAGAGTTCTGAGCACTTTTTCTCTGTCGCCTTCCCAATGCTGAGCTTGCTTTTCTCGTTGACTTACTACCAACCGATCGGGCGTAAGGTCCACGAACCGCCGTTCACTCTTTTGGTGGTGGAATTTCACAGTTTGTTCCTAAGTACATAACACGTTTAAAGAATTCCGCTATGAATTTCCAATAAGGAAGAGAAATTATGTACAAGCCGGAATATTTTCGTGCAATTTTTCATCAAGTGTGGAAACATTTTAACAAGAAGATGCCAGCATGAAATTCATGGTTAACTTTTACCATAAGATTAAGATAGCCGGTGTCATTTGGATGCTGTTGTATCTTTGCCCTCTAATCGAGTGATGTTAAAAGGAAACTTTGAAATGAATTACAGTAACACATTGACAACTTGGTGACCCACCAGTAGTCACTGAAGCAAATACCATAATGGGATGACCCAACAATGGCCACAAACCACAATTTTATTGATACTGAATCAAAGCAATTGATGGTATTTCTGTAAATTTTCTGCGTTGAAATTAGGCTAAACTAGACTTGAACCTGGCATTTCGGCATAACCGACCGCAATTGAGGTATTAAGTCTTACTTCAAACTCACGCAACGGACCATACACGCTACAATATGCAGCACTTGACGACTAGCTCAGGTAGTAACATACTAACCTGAGCCTCCAACTACTTGTCACTGGACACGCCGACATTGTTCCCTGTATTAATGTTATTCGAAACATCGCCTCCGTAAAATACGTAATTCGACGCCAAGGCCTGAGACCGGGCGTGCCTGAGCATGGGCTGCGGAGCGGCAGGGGACAGGCTTCGTGTGGCCGCAAGTGGTGCACTGGTGTAGCTGGTGTACTGCTGCTGGTGCAGCTGGTGCACTGGTGCAGCTGGTGCACTGGTGCAGCTGGTGCACTGGTGCACTGGTGCAGCTGGAGCACTGATGTAGCTGGTGCACTGGTGCACTGGTGCAGCTGGTGCACTGGTGTAGCTGGTGTATTGGTGCACTGGTGCAGCTGGTGCACTGGTGTAGCTGGTGTATTTGTGCACTGGTGCAGCTGGTGTACTGCTGCTGCTGGTGCACTGGTGCAGCTGGTGCATTGGTGCAGTTGGAAAATTGGTACAGATGAAATGAGCGTAGACTTGGAGAGCAGCTGTTCGATCTTTACTCGAATATTTTCAATTACTTCACAACAAACTTGTGAGGTTGTGTATTCAAAAATTATCCAGCCATAAAGCGACTTGATAAAAAGAATATTGAGTTAATGACCATTTTATATTTTAGCCGCAACGTTCTTAAATCCTGATCATTGATATAAAAAATTGTTTGTATTCTAGGACCTGTATTAATTTTTTACAACAAACCTCCTCAATCCTGATGAAATGGTAATGCGATCAAAACATACCTTTTCATATTAGTTCAAATTCTAAAATTCTAGAATTGTTCTAGAATTCAAATTCCAGAAAAATCAGAAATTTTTGTCATAGCTTCCTTTATGTGAAGGTCTATCACACTGAGTCATTTATTCTTTTGGGTTATTTAGACTCTAAACATGAATCAATTTCCTTGACTATTTCTACAGTTCAAACTACAGTTTTTTCTTCTAAAAATTTCATTCTCAGGCTTAAGATTGAGATTTTTTAGCTTATGCTCATTCTAGTTCAAGATCAAAGACATCAAACCTCTTTCATCTCGTGAATTTTAAATTTACTCACCGTGTCATTGTTTTCATGCTAAATTTAAATTTCTGCGTTCAGTTTTTTATTAAAATATTTACTTCTTTCTTTCGTTACTTCTTTTTTCATTTGCTACAAAAATTTTTATTCTCCTTCCCATATTTTGAACAACATGCAGTCGTAAAAACTGAAGCATGAACTAATATCTTTTACTTAGTCATTCTTTTTCCGAATATTCCATAAAATAGTATCATTAATAATTGTACAATCGGACCTTCTTCCAAAACAGAGACAAAATTCCCGCATTCCCACACTCTTATGTCGTCTATAAATTTAGTTGTGTACAATGTGCATCTACGTACGTCGGTTCCACGAGCAGTACATTGTGCGTCAGGGGAGCGGAGCTTTGAGTTTTATTTATAGAGCTAAAGTTAGATTGTGTAACCCATCAACTCTGCAAAAAAATCCTACTGTAAATTTCAATACGTACCAATAATTCTAGTTGAAATTTTTCCATAGTAAGTTGCTTATGTACATATTGTGAGTAAACACATATTAGAATGAATTTTTATTCACCAGAATTCACCTTATTTCAATGACCTGGAAACACTCATCCTCCAAATTTAGTTGCCTGAACATCCATTTCTTATTTTTGGGACTTTTTCTTTCAAACTGTTGGAGTTAATGATTGCGGGTATTTCAGAAAGGGCCATCGTCTTTGTATTTTTTATTGACGGTTTCCCACTTCATTTTTCAGTTGTTTCTTCGATTTAAAATTTGTCTGCTAGAAAAATTCGATTTGTGTAACTTTTTAGTCACCTCACTTAAATAACAATAATTGCTAGAAAAATTTTCTCCCCATTAATTTTTTCTTCGGTCGACGTAGAATCTAGCATTCTTGAGACATTCACTTTAGAGATGCTTACCATCTTGATTTAGAACTGAGTTTCACCACTTTAGTTTTTTCATGGATCTGTTTTCCAGCATTTTGCTGATATCTACGTCAAACGTTGTCTTCAGCGAAATATAAACAATTTTTCAAACTACAAATCTCGCAAGAAATTTTTCACGTATTCAGCTGAAAAGGGTGAAGGCCCAAAAATGTTGTCTGTGAAATAGAATTTTACATCCAAAAGGCAAAAAAATACTCTTTCAGTGCCAATGCCCTAACTTTTTACCGAACTTGTTTTCTAATTAAAAAATCCCAACAACTATTAAATTGTCTTGTGAATCAGATGCAGAATAGTCGCTGCAATTTTATGCCTGAAAACCTTGCATGTAAATTTTGGAATTAAATAAATTAGAGAAAGCGCAACACACTGAAACATCTTTCTAATTAAATCTCAGTATAACACTTTGTAGCCTTCGTTGCAAAACTCTTTCAAGAAGTTCCCAGTAATATTCAAAAGACATGTATAAAGCAACGAGCATTTCTCACAGTTCCAGTGCTGCAACATACGGTAACATCCCTTGTTATTGAAGCTCAATCAAACACTTATTAGCGTTCGGTGCAGAATCTTTCAAGAAATATCTGCGTATATTCAAATTATAAAGCAACAACAATTCACGCCACGTAATGTGGAATTAAGATCTTCGTATTCCAGTGCTGCCCGAGTGTAACTAGGAGCAGTTCCACAGCGAATTTCAGCGCGACTAAGTATTTAAACTCAATATAGGTCGTCGATTTGCTTCTCGTGTGAGCTCCAAACACGGCGGGAATGAAGGAATTGAAATATTTCAGGTTCGATTGAGGAGGCTTTGAAGATGTTTGGTTTGCTCGCATACCGAATTTCTGCAGCGAGCGAGCAATTCTGTTCACTGTGAAGGTTATCTCTTAATCTTGTATCAGCTGCTCCATCATTCCAGGCTCCTGGTCTTTGTTGGTGCACCAAAGAGAACGGCCTGCGGTGCATGCGCCTTGTCTAATAAATGGTCTCATATCTGACGTGTGTGGTCTAATTTACCAGGAATTTGACGACGAAGGCTGTCAGCATTGACATTCTGGAATTTGAATGAGTATTATTTCAATGACCTTATGAAATTTTAAAGAATGTGATTTCAATGACCTTGTGAAATTTTAGTAAATATTATTTAAATGATCTCATGAAATTTAGACAAATATGATTTCAATGGTGAAATCATATTTCATATTGTGAAATTCACCATTTTGTGTGAAATCTGTATTGTGTGAAATCTGTGTCGTTTAAAATAAAAGTTCGTATTACGAAAAGATGTTTAGGTAATTTATTTTCATTCAGCAATTTTTTCACCACTGACGAGAGTGACAAAATTTGGCTTAGTTGTTCTTGAATAATTTTTTCTGAGATTTAAAAAGTAGCGGAAGGATTCCGTTCTTCGACCTCTCTAATTACATGCCCTCCTGTCATCGAACGTGTGAGTACTTATTCTTGGTTAAAAAATACCAAAGTTAAACATGAGTTGCTAACTCTACAATCATTGAGATTCTGCTGAAAAAATTAACTGAAAACGGGTCAAAATTAGTTCACGCTCACTTCAATTCTTAATTTGAGTCCTAATTGGTTACCTAGAAGTGCTTTGTTGTTTACTTTTCTAAGTTTTAAATATGGAGAATAAGCTACGTATATATATAACATAAGAAACTCAAATTATAAAATTCTGAAAGACTACAAACAAGTATACTTACATCAAAGTTGAAAAAAAGAAAAAATTGAAATTATGTTTCGGGTTTCGAAGCAGCTCAATTTTTCAGGGGTCATTCGCAAAAATTTCAACAAAATGCATTCTTATGTTACCGTATGTATGCCGCTACAAGCAATCAAACTCTCTCTTGAATCAAGCCTTGATCCTACTAAAAGTTTCACCCATGCACGTCTACAATCAAACGTATAATTCTGACCCTTGTCACTCTTGTACTTGCGTCACACCTATCTTCAGACTGGGCGTCATCGCCATCACGATCGTGTCGTCTCATCGTTCATGAAGCTGATGAAAAACAAACCTTTTTTTTGGCAGCATGGTCGCTAGCCCATCTGCCTTGACTCTACTAGGATCAGAGACACAGTCTACTTAGTAAACATTGACCTGTGATCGATTAGATTGTCTTGTAGAACAAAAATTGTCACCACTCTCTGCAGGGCCCATATCTTACAACGAAGTGTATGTTAATTTGTCACACGCTTTCTCAGTTGGCACGCCTTTATACCTAGAGTAAATTGAAGCGGAGTGCGACCATTACATAGAGAGGTGGATCCATCAATGCCAGGATGCGAAGTGCACCGAGCTTATCATTAAAGCAACCATCATGAGAGCCTGAGGGGCAATAAGCCACTTATGGTGAGGGCGTTTGTGTGGAGCGTATCTCAGTGAGAGCAAATTAGTGGCTTTATAAGAGAGGACACAGAGGCACTCCCATACACAGCCGGTCCTATTCTTAGCAGTCTTTGACGGATCCATTGAACCGCTAGACGGAGTATTCAATGACACGGATTCTCTTCTTCTGTCTCCACACTCAAGACACTGTAGCAGACTTACGCTTCAGCCTAATTAGTTCTGGCGAAGATTCAACCATTTCTGCTGGGTAACTGTGTGTCTCAATGATCCATTTCTGCGGGATCACTGTGTATTAGTTACCAGTATGTTGAATTCTCGCTTGGTTACTATGCCCTCATGACTCCAGTCACATGCTGTACACTGATGGATACAACTTTATGCATTATGCAATGATTCCCAATTCAGGTTTTAATCTGATGTGATTTTTTTTTGCTGAAATTCATCCGGAAAGAATCCAAAAGCTAAAATTGAGCTAAAATCCAAAAGCTAAAAAAAAAACCGGAGACGCTATAAGTTATGAATTTGAAACCAATTTCGTTAACGAATTATAGCCCTAAATTGAAAAGAAAGCCGTAATTTTTGACGGTTTGGGCACTTTAATAGCATAAGATTCGTCATTCACTTCGTAGAATTCCAATGCATTTACAACGAAGGTCTGGAACCATCTTTAAACAAACATCGTTCAGCTCATCTTACATTCGATCTTAAATATTTGAGTCATATTCTCTGTTATCTTAGTTTTAGAGTTTCAAACGTCGAGAAAAATGCATTTCGTGCTAACCCAAAGCTCCATTTCATTTCCTGATTATTCGGATACTATTGATCCACTCCACGAGTTGCACTTGTTGAGCAAAGTGTACTTCACCCAAAACTTGTAAGATGGTTCTAAGAGCCTTGGTGATAACTAACTGCCCGTCACACGTCAAGGCCTCAACACTTCACTCGCAAGTTACTGATCACCTGCATTACAGACTGACATGCTTGATGGGAAGGCTGTTTATCAGCGAAAGTCGACGTCGTTGACACAATGACGGTCAAATTGCGGGTCTGGAAGCACTTGGTTGCTGCAAGAACGCTGAGGTAAAGGAGACTGTACTTTTCTGGTCATTTAGCTTCTCCTCACAAGTGGAGAATTTTGTGGTTAGAATTTCCACCCCTTTTAAACTATGTCTCATTTGGGGTGCATTCTGCGTTTGCATTCTACGAATGCAGTTATCTCGTATATGACTCGGTGTGTTGTGCGTGTGGAGAGCTCACCCCTCCTTCTCCTTCTCATGCTACGTAGCGCAGCCCATGGCGCCTTTTATTAAGGAAGAGGCTCTAAATGGCGGGCAGTTAAGGACGAAACGCATTAGCGCTGTCATAACAAGCGCCCGGCCAACCGTGATGATGCCACCGATAACTCGAATTACTTTCAGTCCTCCCCGACCCGTACATCTATACACTGCCCTGGGACTTCAGTCAGAACCTCAACAAAGCAAGAAAAATCTCTCCTTTCCTCGACAACGATTTGATCAGCTCGTTGGGGTTTGTTACAGTGGGCACAGAGTGATTACTTACTGACAGGCTGAAGTTGATATCAGACTTAGGTTATATGAAAGGCAGCTTCGTCCCTTTTGGCTTGTTTTCGGTTTAAGTTCTCAAGTTCGGGCGCATCTCCAATGGAACATGAGTATAAAGATTGCGGTAAATATGAGACCGGACTGCAGTATGATATGAAAATAAATTCGACTGAAAATTATATGCTCTAAGATCATAGTAAAACATGGGCATAACGACTACAATAAAATACAAACTTGATGTTCACTGTATTAAATGAGTACACAGACAAGAATTAAGTAGGAGCATAGCAACCATATTAAAAAATCGACATTAAGTCCAATTAGCAACTGTCAATCACGCAGGTTTGCTAGGTACTAGGTGGTCTAATATTCGAGTTAAATATGTAAAAAACCTCAACCCAGGGATTTGTCAAACAAAGCATTACTTGGTAGCTCTAATCAAAGTTAACTCTCTGTCAAACTAGAATGTTTAGCTGATGGGTACAACGATATCGATGAAGACATTTCCTATCTATAACTCGAAAATCATCCATAATAAGTGGAATGGAATTCGATACGAATCTGAAAGTGTCTAGTAGTTTAAGAACGTGTAGTTGGACTTGGTAGCACCAACCCTGAAGCGGGGCCTTTCGATAAAACATGTTCCAATCAACACTTCAAGTCTCAAACGTTTTTTCGACAGTTTAATGAAGAAAATCTCTCCGCTAAAGAAAAAAGTCCTTCCTGTCAATTAAATTTCACATTAAGCTTATGAATCTTTTGTAGGATCGACAGTTATAAGAGGGTTGCTTTCGTGAAGGCTATTATGGTCGAGACTCACTTGAAGCGATGATGGAACATCATCCCAGTCAGAAATCACTGAAGTCACTTGTTAAGCTATTGTTGGAACTATTTTGTTCAACATTAGAGGAAAGAATGATGAAGTCAACTACCGATCTCTGAAGTACTAGTCGGAGGATATCGCTGCCGCATCGGTGCAACTAATGTCCAACATTTCATCAAAATAGAGGTCTCTTGACGTTGTGAATAACTCCTTTTGAAATTAAACCAGTTACATGGCAACGAAATTTCATCTGTTCTATGATTTGAGGTCATTACCCTTGAAGATTTTTATCTATATTGGAAAATAAGATCGCACCTAGCTAACCCTATCGAAGATGCTCTCTGAAAAAAACAGCTTCGAGAATTTATTTTTTTATTGTTGAAATCCGCACAAGTAAAAATACTCATACATAGTTTAAAATTCGTTCGTTAATTTAGTTTTTTTTTCTGACAGTGAAAAATGAGTGAAAGCCCTGATGGAATCTCTTTACGTATATATAGCACACATATAAATATAGATGTACGAGTAGATATGTTAAATATGTTCGTGTTTTCTATAACAAATACGGTCTTGGCAACAACTACATACATCCTCGTTAATGTATTTATTCACGGATGGTTAGCGTAGATAACCTCAATATAAATGTAGGTTCTTACGTATTTCTTAACTAAAAATCATTTTCGATTGTTAAAAAAAAAGATCGTTTGCGGACATTCACTGGCTATTCAATAAAACAAATACATGCACAGTACAGCGCTGAGGACTAGACACTTCCTGCAGCCGATGACTACAGAAAAGTGGTCACTGTCGATCACCACACATAGACGGAGGAAAAATTTGACAGACAGTAATCGTTAAAAACCGACAGTCTTCGTCAGAAATCGATGCTGTTGTCTCTAACTCTTGACCGAGATTCTGATTAAAGGAAGGCAAAGGGAAAAAAAACTCACGTCACAATCTTCTCACTGGGATTCTTACTAAAGGAATGCAAAGGGAGAAAACACCTTACGTCACTACAGTATTTCCTGACTCTGATTTTTATCAAGGAAATGCAAAAAGAGAAAAAACACCTACGTCAGTATATTTCAGATTGGGATTCTTACTAAAGAATATCAAGGGAGAAAACACCTTTCGTAGGAGAAACTACCCTCTAACAGGGATTCTTGCTAAAGGAACGTAAAGGGAAAGAAACAACTTACGTCACTCACAAGCCGAAAATGAATGTTTAATCCTTCATTATGAAGGAATACAGAATAAATACAAGTTATAGGATCCTAAACCTTCTTCCACAAAAAAGATAGCTTGACCTACGCTGTGAATGATGGTGTTGCCAAATCCTATTTTCCATGCTCAATCAGGTTCTAAAATAAGTCTAAAGAGGAACTAACAAAAATCAGCTCAAACATTCCGGACAACCCAATACTACATGAAAAAAATTAATTGAAATATCTAATTTTTAACTCTATAATGATCAACTGATTCAGAGTAGAAGCTTATAACAAATTTTTTGAGCTGCGTTGGAATAATACTTCGAATGATCGTTTCATTTTCACAAAAAATCAGTCCCTGAATCAGTGATGGCTCTTCCATATTTTTGAGGAATGATTTTTCGACGTTCTGCTGCTCACTGAATTCCATTAAAAATTACTAGAAATCGTCCATTATTTTCTGGCAGTCTCTTTGATAAGACAGCATTGCAAAAGAACTTGTTCCATGATTATGTCCTTGAAGTTTTGCATAAGCTAAGGAGACACGAAAAGTCAAACTAAAACAACACTGTTTTCATCAGGCAAAGGAAATTCCCTTGAATTTTTTTTTAAACAAATGAAATCCCTTCACTCGCCTTCTGACCCTTGTGATCGAATGTGACTGCAAAGTTACATGATATTAAAATTTGAATTGTTAGTCGAATTAGAGTATGGCTGACGTGCCACAATAGTAAGACACGCAGGGCTGGCATTTTTTTAATCTTAGTCTTCTGCGATTGGTGATTCATTAATGTACTTATAATGAGCCATTTGATATTTTAAAGTAATTTGATAATTTCGTGAGGTTGTTCATTTTTTTCAATCTCTTGAATACATAATTGAAGTAAATTTGTTGCTTTACACCGGTAATTTCATGATTCACTTCATCTATTTTTTCACTTTCTGCGGTGGCTACTTCTGAATTAATATCACGTAGCCATCAGTTTCATTTTCGTAGTCTCATTTTCACTCCTTCTTACGGTGGCAACTTCAGAGTACATTTTACATTTTCACACATTTTGGTTCTAATACCTCACTGTGCTTTCATAGATTCGCCTTAAACAGTGGCACTTTCAGATCTAATTTCGCATTGTTACACATTCTACTCCAGTGATCTTTCTCTTCCATACTTTGCCGCTATTTTTCTTCGCCTTAAACAGTAGCACTTCCAGATCTAATTTCACACTGTTGCACATACTACTCCAGTGATCTCTCCGTATCCATATTTTCCGCTTCTTACGCAGGCAATTTCTTGACTTCCACATTGGGTGGTCGCTTTAAAAATATCGCCTCAGTGTACATGGTGCGGTCAAGTCCTGGGTGAAGAGCTCGGGCCCCGAGCCCTTCAGTCCTCAGCGCTGCTGAAGGGCGCTTGACTTTTGCTGACCGGAAGTTTTGAGATTCCCTCTTTACACTCAGGCCAAAGTCTGCAGTTATTCTTGGCTAAGAATATTGGGGCTCAAGAAAACGTGAAGATTTCCTCAATATGTTGAGGCTCCCTGAGTGGAAACGGATACGAAATTTTGACCACCCGGAAGCTGATCAGTGGACACAAGCTTCGTGAAAGTTTAGGACATGGTGCTGAGGGAGTGTCTGTTCTGAAAATAAACTTGTAAGACAGATAAAGGAGATCGCTGTTCGACTGCAACTCATTTAATACCTTAATCTTTATTTCATTCTTTAGTTTTTTCTTTGCTAATTTAAAGAACAGATTTTTGGCCTGTTTTCATTTCAATATACGAGCTTTCTCATCTTTAAATGTACTTTGTGGTAATGGTTATTTGAACATATATAGAAAACAAACAAGTTTTGTTTTATGTTTTCAATACAAGAACCTATCCGAACTCTAAACAAATACACTAGAGTTTTAAAACTGGTGTTTGTTCCTACGATTTTTGATATCAATGTTCATCTACAGGAACAGTTAAGATTTTTTTTTAATTTTCACATGTATTCTGCTTCAGTCACAGGAAATACATTTGCGGTATACCATGCTAAATGGGTTGGTGCAAGCTTCAAACTCTTATTTTGAATTTCAAATTTCATAAAATTTTCCTAAAATTAAATACCTTATTTACATTGGAAACTAGTATTCTGGAGCAACTGAGAAAACTGCCACCCCTCAAAGCTTGACAAAAACACTCAACTGTCTCAGAAAGCTAGTTCTGTCACCTATTGCTCTGCTGTTTCATTCTTAAGACAATATCACATCTGCCACAACTACTGTAATAAATATTTCTGCCATATCCTTTTCACAAAATACTAACCTGAGAAATTGGTCAAGTCACTTTCAGCTCTGTTCTAATTCTAAGACAATATCACTTCCACAACGGCCACTGTGATAAATACAACCAGCCCTATGCGTTTAACAAAATACTAACTTGTTACAAAAAGTAAGTCGCCTGGGGCTCTACTGTTTTTTCCAAGACAAAATCACATCCACGAGTGCCACTGCGCGGTGGTCCTGTTTATTTACGTCAATTCGATGGTGTCCAATCGAGATCCTCAAGTGAAGCAACTCGAGACGCGCAACTTGGAGCCTCTGTGCAGTGTAGTCTTAAGCTAGGCCAGGACTGGACTTCGAACACATGCGGCTTCTCGCTAGATAGATGAGAAACAAGACTACTTCCGATGACTGACTATCCTTATTAATATTTTAAAAACCAATGATGTTATTTGTGTATTCTTCTTTGGAAACAAACTGCTTTTTTCTTCTTTCTCTCTTTAACACGTTGACTGCGGGGTGGTTAAACTAAAGTTCCAAATTCAATCCCAATTCAAAGTCAATTGTGGCAAGTAATTTTGAAAATGGCAAGCATAAACTAGATCGCGCATTCATTTAGTGTTGCTAAAGTATTCATGAAAATTGAGTTTTTGACCACTGGTGGGTCAGCAGCATGATAAAAATCCCCTCCGTGACCACCGGCGGCTCATGTCGTGCTCAAAGAGCCTATAGTAGGGAATGAGGTTTCATCTGTTGAGTTGTTTTTACTTTCGAGTCTATTTCTTAGAAGATTACATTTTTGAAAGTTATCTAGAAGCTCACGTTATCTTATACCGCAATTATTTTTAGTGCATGACCATAGCGTGAAAATACAATGAAATTCTATCTTTATACGTTTCAAGAGATATTCCAAAGAATAATGATAGTCGTAATTTATGCTAATGGCAGTTTTTTGAAAATTTAACCTTCAAACGTTAATGAGTCATAATTTAAAAATTCGGAAGTTCAAACGAATTTCAGTAAAATTTAATTTCAAAAAAATCGAATTAGGTACAATTACCGAAGATGTATTTCCGATGTCAACATCATTGCTTTTGCCGAAGAACGAAAAAATATTGTCTTCCGGAGATACTATTTCAAGAATTTTATGCAAAGACATGAATGAATTATGGTCTCTAGTAGTTTAATTTAAATATTGCTCGTACTTGCTCAGTAATAATCGATTTATCTTTAGTCATTTTTTCCATAATATGCCTGCTACGTCACGCCGAGAGGCGCTCAGAGATGTTGAATTCACATTTTAGTATAGGCCACGTGATGTGAAATTTATTTGAAATCCATTTTGTCTGCGCACAATCTTTATTTCTTGATAGAGAAAATCGTATAAAGTTTGTTGGTGATGCCCATAGTGTACAAATATCTTATTGTTGTTCGACTAATTCAACATTTAAATACCACAAACGCAGCTGTGAGCACCAGGAAAATCACCACCGACACGAGAGCGTTTTTCCTTAGTTGCTAGCCTTTAAACTTGCCCTCAAGAGAACATTATCAGAAAGCTCTGATTCAAGGAGCTCCCTTCGTGCTCTCAGCCACTTCAGTAAAATTACAGCTCTTAAACACTTGAGAAATTTCCCTTCTCTGTCCCAAACAGCTTTGATATTTTAGCGTTCCTGTCGCACGACAAATTATAGATATGAAATGAACGGATTTCCTGTGTAGAATGTCGTTCTTTTTAGCAATCAAAGATTTATTGATTTAAAGAAACTGAAAAATCAAGCTAAAAATGAAATAAATGTTTATTAACAAATTTTCAATTATAATCAAATGAAAATAGTTTTACAAAAATAATACTCTACCACGGAAAATTTTGAACGAATTCATGTGAAGTTCTGAGTTCACGAATGTTAAGAAGTTTGTTTTAGCAATGAATGACTTGCGTCATTCGTCAAAATTTCGTTTCAGAAGAAAAAAACATAAACGAAAAGTATTAGCGAACCTCATATACTAACAATTTCTTTCTGAATTCATCATGATGATCTGAGTAGGCGACCGCAGAGTTTTGTACTTTTCTAAGAGCTTATTTCTTCCACTAGCTTGCATCTGTTGAGGCGCACTCCGGAGTGAAGTACACCACGCTGATATCGGCAAAAAAATTGGGAATTTCGTGAAAGGTTATCAACATGTGCAAGGGATCTCAAAAATATTTAATTAAAGTTGCACTCTATGAATGATTTCGTCCTCTGTAATCAGGACAAAAAAGCTCTTGTATCCGATTTGAAGTTTTCTGGGATAAATCATCTCAATAGGCAGAAAGAAAAGGAGTCGAATAGTCTTGTCTGATGGGAGAATGATTGGTTTTAGTATTTATGTTGTATGTGAATGGCCGCTTCCATATATTTTCACTAAACTCATTACAGTGTTGACCGTTTAATTACCTGAGAGCGATAAAGGTCTTCAACGTAACGCAGGTTTTTTTATCCTCGTAAAAATGATAAAATAATGCCATATGTCATACAAGATAAGAAACTTAGCTTCTGTTGTAGAATTCCTCGAAACGAACAATTCTAAGACCACGACACTCAGATGGAATTTATAGCCACAACCGCTTGGTTAGAGCTGGTCAATGGGCTGCAAAAATAACACAGCTCTGTGATGCTGTTGGATGCATCCAAAGGCTCAGCGGTTAAAGCAAAATAACGGACCAATGACAGTCGTCTTAAAGTTGAATAGCGCAATACTGCCACCAGTAAAGAAGAAAAGAAGGAGAGCGCCAAGTACAACTTACGGCACAGCCTCGACTGATTTACTTTAGAGAGAACCTGTTCTATGGATCCGGCACCATACATATGAGCTTCTTTATAAACACAAAAGAAACTAAACACACCAAACCTGGCTCGTGAGAGGCCCATAGCTGCTGCGTTTGTTTGCACAAGAAACAGGAAGAAAATGAAACCATGCATGTGCTTAATGCTTTGCTTTTTACACAAATCCCCATCGTGGAATGCGGAAAATCGAGACGGAGCTTAGGCTGGATTGATTTAGCGTCTCAATGATTACAGTGTCGTTTAAATGAGACGAGAAAGTTTTTGCATGAAGGGTTTTTTAAATGTGTGTTTTGGGCACGCTTGGGTTTTTGTAGAATATTACCTAGAGATGCTGAGTGTTGAAGCACATGATTGCAAAAGATATGCAGAATGAGCACTGGTAATATTTGACTTGAATCGTTATATCTTCTCGAAAAAATTTGAAAAATCTTAAAGAGCTTAAGATTATTAGGTATATCACGTTTGCATAGCAACTTTAAAAGGAAAGATACAGCAAAGAAGTATTTTAAAAACATTNGCATGTCATTTAACGGAGGTTTTAACTTATGTATATACAACGACTCTAATATTCGGAGGTCAAAATTAAGATTAAGTGCTTAAGATTATGGTATTGACGAAACGAAGACTTGCACTGCACTGCTCGTACGAAGAGTAGCGACTCACAGTGCTAGTAGGCAACTGCAGGGAATGTTTTGATCCAAAATTTTCGTCTTTGTGTGTTATTCGCCGTATGTGTAATGCCGAAAACCAGTCATTAATTTGAAATGCAAATTTCATTTTGAAGATTCAATACAACAAGACAAGACCATAAAACGTACTCTGCAGAATGCTTTCTAACTATCGTAGCAGTAGGTTATTTATGATGAATGTCATAATTAACTTTCATCAATGTACATCATAACCTAACAAAACTTGAGAGAATGTTTAAATGAAGTTTATTTGGCTTCTCTTAACACACTGACTATGCTGAGTTTTGTTGAAATTAAGTGTTCAACTCAAAGTGAAGTCTACGTTACCAATGAATTTTCGAAATAAAAAACTTTATTTTAATCGTTTTTTCATTTAGTTTGATTAGGTAGTTATGAACTATCCCCAGCAAACACCAGTTACTCAGTGTTAATGTTTCTGATTATCGACGCTAAAGTATCTTAGATCCGAGTAAAATTAATACCAAATTTTTAAAAAATCCAGCGAATGTGAGATAGCGTAAATAAACTTTCTCATGTACACAATTGAGACTTCCAAAACTCAACATATGATAGGTAAGTTCATCTTCTGGATTGTCGAATATCTCATGAATAAAACTTCAATGAAAATAAGGAAAACTTCTGGAAAAACTATGTTGTAGCTTGTAAAAAGGACTTCTTGTAGGCGGAATGAATGAATTTAATACAAGCCACTAACACAACATTGCCGTTTAACGTATGATAAAACTTACAGATTATGAAGTCGTTCAAGTTCACCTGCAGCATGGTGATGCATCAGCAAGATATCGTACACGACACCGTAGTAAACTTTTGCTAAGTAAAACTCCTCTCAGGCGACCCCACTTTCTAAAGGCTTGATTTGAAATGGCCAGTGTAAGCCCTCAAAGCATGGTTGCAGTGTTTGCACTCAGTGCATAGTTGCAGTGTTTGCACTCAGTGCATAGTTGCAGTGTTTACACTCAGTGCACAGTTGCAGTGTTTGCACTCAGTGCATAGTTGCAGTGTTTGCAATCAGTGCATAGTTGCAGTGTTTGCACTCAGTGCATAGTTGCAGTGTTTGCACTCAGTGC